>PVJS01009091.1:0-51287 GCA_004027185.1 Glis glis
CAGAGACGTTCCAGGACAGTGAGAACCAGCCTCATGATTCCCTGGAAAAACAAACTTGAGAACGAGACCAAAAGCCGTGCTCCTTAACTTTTAGTTCGAGGGCAGGAAAGAGTTAACAAGTAAATCAATAGAGAAGATGTCAGCAAGTAAATTCCCCAAAGATCCGTGATGATATAAGATAGGGGAAGAGCCACTCTAAATCGGGTAAGGCTGTCATTGGAGGCCATGGTTTTGGGGCGAATCCAGGAGAAGAAGGTAGATAGGGAATGAGCTTTCTTAGGTGGAGAAAATAGCCAGTGGGCCGGCCATGTGGTTGAAGCAGAAAAGGGCAGTGTTCTGTGAAGTTGGAGAAGGGGCGGGACCTGATCAGAGCCTTTTTGCCCAAGGCAAGGGGGCTTTTGTGTTTCAGGAGGATTTGAACAAGGGTAGTGACAAGTCCTGATTTACTTTTGTTGTTGTTGTTGGTACTGGGGGCTGAACCCAGGGGCTTTCTACCTATGAGCTACACCCCAGCCCTATTTTGAGACAAGGTCTTGCTAAATTGCCAAAGGTCTCACTAAATTGCTGGAGCTGGCCTGGAACCTTCCATCCTCCTGTCTCAGTGTCCCACATACTAGGATTACAGGCGTGGGTCTACCACGCCCGACCTGATTTACATTTTTAAAAATCACTTAGCCTGCTGGGTAGAGAAGGGTAGTCAGACCTGTTAAGAGACTGTTGCTGTAGGCCAAGGGAGAGGTGACAATAGTGTTGAAAAGACCATCGCTGTGGGAATGGAGAGAATTAGATTCAGAATGTTTTTGGAGTTCCAGCTTACAGGACTTGCTGCTGAATTGGATGTGAAGTGTGTGGGAGAGGGTGGAACCAAGGATGACTCCTCAGGGTGAAACAGTACGGAAAGGAATATCATAAGCTCTCTTTTGAACATAGCGTGGAAAGGCTTTAATAATCCAGATGAACATAGGTGTCCGGAAGTTAGATATACAAGTTAGGGGAATAGTCATAGTTGGAGATAGTATATCGAATCAGCCATAGAATTCATAGCTTCTGACAAAGAGGTTGGTTTTGGGTTTTTTTGTGGGGGGGAGTTGTGTGTATGGTACTGGGGATTGAACCCATTCTACCTCCAAGCTGTCCCCCAGCCCTCTTTTTTGTTTTGAAACAGGGTCTCACTGGGTTTCTGAGGCTGGTCTTGAACCTGCAATCCTCCTATCTCAGCCTCCCAAGTACTGGCATTATAGGGGTGCACCACCACACCCGGCTAACAAAGGGTTTTTTGTCCTTATTGCTGCCAACAGCGCCACAACAATGGTCAATCTCATCATATAGTACAAAGGGTATCAGAAGAATTGTAAAGCCTGGGTTTCAATCTTGAATCTGCTACTGACCAACAAAATGGCCTTGGATAAGGGTCTTTGAGCTAGAAGGGTTGACCTAGATTAGAAGTTGCAAAATGGCAAGACAGATATTGTCTGCAAATATATAATTAAGCCCACAAAATAATTCAAATTTTTAAATTGACAACACTTAAAAATGGGATATCAAGTTAAGGCGTGGTGGCACACGCTTGTATCCCAGTATTTGGGAGGCTGAGACAGGAGGATCGCAGATTCATGGCCAGCCTCAACTACTTAGAGTGAGGCCCTCAGCAACTTAGTGAGACCTTGTTTCAAAATAAAGAATAAGTTGGGCATGGTGGTACATACTTGTAATCCCAGTACTTGGGAGGCTGAGACAGGAGGATTGCAGGTTCACAGCCAGGCTCAGCTATTTAGTCAGGCCCTCCGCAACTTAGTGAGACCCTGTCTCAAAAATAAAAAAATAAAAAATAGGGCTGGAGGTGTAGCTCGGAGGTAGAATGCCCCTGGGTTTAATCCCCAATACTGCAAAAATAAATAAATAAAAATAAATTAAAAAAAATAATAAAAAATAGGGCTGGAGGTGTAGCTCAGAGGTAGAATGCCCCTGGGTTCAATCCCCAGTACTGCAAAAAAAGAAAAAATTGATATCAAAATCCAGTACTTGAAAGGCTGAGACAGGAGGATCGCAGGTTCGTGGCCAACCTCAGCAACCTCATGAGGTCCTCCACAACTTAGACCCTGTTTCCAAATAAAAAATAAAATAGGGCTGGGGGGTGTAGCTCGGAGGTAGAATGCCCCCAGATTCAATCCCCAGTACCACACACACAAAAAAAAATTTCTAAAAGAAAAATCAGGACAATCTGACACCACTAGCGTAAGGTTCTTAGAGGTTCCTACACATTTACAGTCAGCTGGAGTCGCAGAATTGCCTCCCCTTTCCTGTGTGTGGCTTATTTCCCAAGTGTGCCAAAGGCCTCTCCCTCCCAGTACCTGACTGACCCCTGTGGGCATTTGATTTGAAATTCTTGGTCTAGCACTATGCTGTCTCTATGTAGCCATTAGCAACATGCGACTATTTAAATAAAATAATTCAGTTCCTCAGACACACTATATTCAAATGCTCAATAACTACACGTGTCCAATGTCTACCCTATTGGATAGGGCAGACAGAACAGTTTCTCTTTTCTCTTTTCTTTTTTTTTTCTTTTGAGACAGGTTCTCGCTAAGTTGCTCAGGCTGGCCTCAAACTTGCAATTCTCCTGCCTCAGCCTCTTGAGTTGCTGTGATTACAGGTGTGCGCCACCAGGCCTAGCTGAGACAGAACAGTTTCATCACAGAAAGTTCTGTTAGTCAATGCTGGGAGTAGAGGAATTTGAGGGTACTCTGGGTGCTAATCATTCCCCAAACATAAAAACGAACAATCATTGTTCCTACTGTCAAGGGACTTGGTCTAGTAAGGAGCTCTGGTGCCTCTACAGATAAGAAAAGTTGCTCATTTGATAGGTAGATTGGAAAACATTCCGAAGACATGGTCCCCTGTGCAGAGTGATACTATCTTTTGAGTAGTTGAATGCGGGGTCAGGTGCTAGAAAGCTCCAGCTGTATCTAATGTTGTAACCAAACCCTTTTGTCAGTTTCCTAATCCAGTTTCTTAGAAAATTATCACAAGGCAGGAATTTAATCTTTTGGCTCTCAGACTTCCCTGGTTGCTGTGAAAGGTTGGAGATCCTGGCTGGGGCGTTATGAATGACTGGTTGATTTTCAGCATTGGCCTGTTTCTGGCCTGTCCCATACATCTCTGACACCACCTACTTCTGGTAACTGGTTTTCACCACCTCTAACTGATCCTTATCTTGTCTTTGTCTATTAAAATATGCTGACAAGGAGCCAGGCACTATGGTGCCATAGCAAGTCCTTGGCAATTTAGCGAAACTCTGTCTCAAAAGTTTTAAAAAGGTCTGGTGATGTAGTTCAGAGGTAGAATGCTCCTGGATTCAGTCCCCAGTATGGAAGATTCCCTGCCCCCAAATGCTGATAAGGAAATAGATGTTCCCATTTCTTTTGAATAGAGGGAACATAACTGATTTCCAATTTGAATTTCTATCCCTGAAGAGAAAAATGGCTATATGGCTATTAGTTAATGTATCTTGGTTATAATGATCTGATTGGAATTTCCCTATTTAAGTATATGTTATGTGTGGTCCAGTGCACAAATGGTTCCAAGTTAACAGTGGCTTGACTTATGATTTCTCAATCTTACAATGGTGTGAAAGCAATACATGTTCACTAGAAACTGGGCTTTGAATTTTGATATTTTTCCTGAGCTAGCAATATGCCGTACATAATACTCTCTTCCAGTGCTGGGCAGCGGCAGCTAGCCACAGCCCCCACTCAGCCCCAAGGGTGAGTTACAGTGTACTATGTTGTTAAGCTATGATGTGTAGTAGGTTAGATGTATTAAATGCATTTTCCACTTAAGATGTTTTCAACTTACGATGAATTTGTCAGGACCTAACACTATTGCAAGCAAGGAACATCTGTATTTAGAATGGGTATGTTTTAGAAGTCTTTTAGAAAGCCGGGCATGGTAATACATGCCTGTGATCCCAATTTATGGAAGGCTAAGACAGGAGGATCACAGGTTCAAGGCAAGCCTTAACAACTTAGCAAGACCCTCAGCAACTTAGCAAGATCCTGTTTCAAAATAAAAAAGGCTGGAGGTGGGGGAGGGTAGCTTGGAGGTAGAATACCCCTGGGTTCAATCCCCAGTACCCAAAAAAAAAGAAGTCTTTCAGATATCAACATTTTGTTTTTGACCCATGTTCTGAAAATTTCCCATATTACAGGGTCTAACCTAAATTCATTTCCCTTAGGTAAAATAAAAATACTTCTCCTTCCTGCCCCTTATGTTTGTCATTTTCCATGTAAAAAGATGCTGTTTCACAGAATAGCTGTGGTATGATAAGTACACCCCGCAAGCATATCCTGAGATTGTAAAGCTGCATGGCATTACACTTCCCTTATTGAATTCTAGTAACCAAAAACTGAATCCGGGACAGGAAACAAGCCCATGGGGTGAGTGCGTGTGGGTGTGTTTCTATTGATTGATGGAGGGGAAGGACAATAGAGCACCAGGGATGTGTGGGGCACGGTTTCACTGGAAGGTTATTCGATTGTAGTAATGATGACATTGTATACCCAAAAGTAGGGAGTATGGCAGATCTAGGAGTTACCCTGAAGGGTAAACAAGAAGTGAGAGATAAAGGAAGAAAAATAGGAAGGAAAGCCTGGTCATGTCTTTGGTGTTGGCACCTGCACTATATTTCCAGTAAGAAGTATGTGCTGTGGTCTGAAGATAAGCAGTGTCTCCAAAAGGTTATTTACTCATACTGAAGAACAATAGCCCTCTACTGTACAGAGATTATTAATGATCAGAGGGAAACAGCTTTAGGAAAATCCATTACTACCACAAAGCAATAAATTCACCAACAGGCCACACACTTCTTTTCCCTTCTCTGCAGACAAAGCTTGGCATAGATAAAAGAGGCCTCACTGTCCCTTCCTTATTTCTTCTTATTCAAGTAACTTGTGCCTGTAACTCCTAGTGTGGAGTGTTTTAATAGAATAGTTCATAAGTAATACTTTCAGCTCTTTGAAGAAGGTTCTGTTGTTACCCCATATTACATTTTAAGAAACTGAGCTTCAGGAAGGTTAATAATTTGCCCATTGGATTTAGTCAGAATTCGAACCTAGGTGTGTCTCCCCAGAGCCTTAAGTTCATTTTTTGTATTATATACTTACAAATGTAGAAGAACTCTAATACCCAAATCGAAGACAGGCATTCTTTACTCTGCTGTTCAGACTGGAAAGTCTGATTACTTTAGCATTATCAAGAACATTTCAATTCTCTAGAGGTTTTCCAAATGACGAACGCTTTAATTTATAATCCCCTGGGTTAGTTTTAACCTCTTATCATTGGGTGTAATGGACCTTATTCCCCAAAATGATTATTTTTCAAGAAAAAACTGTCAGAACTCCATTTTTCTCTATCTTTGATTGTAAGCTTCCCAGAAATATAAAACATTTCAGCCTAGTGGGCAAACAAAAACTAACTAGCCTTTAACAAAAGTGAGGATAACGTCATAACTGTATATCTTATGCTCCCCTAGATGGAACTGAAAAACCCCTCAATGATACCACTAGGTTTTCAGTTCTTTGTTCTGGCTCCCATTGTTGGGAGGGTTCATTAGTATTTTATTTTATTTACATTTTTTTGCTGTACCCGGGATTGAACCCGGGGCATTCTACCTCCGAGCTCTACCCCCAGCCCTATTTCTTATTCTTTATTTTGAAACAGGGTCTCACTAAGTTGCGGAGGCTTCTCTAAGTAGCTGAGGCTGGCTGCGAACCCGGATCCTCCGGTCTCAGCTTCCCAAGTCCTGGGATTACAAGCGTGCACCACCACACCCGGCTCATTAGTATTTTAAAGTGCTCTGGGATCTTCACTTGGGAACCCTGATCCAATACCATCATGTGTATCTCAGCACGAGAATGGATATTACTGATGACCATTCTGTGTGCATAAATTTATTCTTCTAACAAATGTTTTTCGTATTCCAACTGTGTACCAGGCATAGGTGTGTAGTGCCAACCTTCTTCTCCCCCTTCCCCACATAGACACAGTGAAGGAAGGAAGGTAGTTCAAAGAAAGAATTAGAATAGGATGATCATTATGATGGGGTAAGCTAGAGATGCCCCAGCTGCATCAAGCAGGAACAGTGATCCAGTCTCAGCATGGAAAGCCACCTCCCCCCAAGAAATGATGGAGGCCAAAGGATGAGAAGCAGAGATAGGCAAAGAAAGGATATTCCGGGTATGTGGGATGGAGCCTTCATGTGGCAAGAAGAAGGGGTCTTAGATCTAAGGAGATGACAGCAGGACATGGGATGTGCCACTGGTGCACAATGAGTCATAAGAGTGATTTCATTTGGGTGGATTTCACAGTCTCCCCCATGCCCCACCAAAAATCATAAAGTACTTGAGAGAGAAATTTCAACTATACTAAGTCATTAGTTGTGCTGGGGGAAAAAGCTATGCCACCTGAGGTCAGGTCTTTTTTGAAAGAATGGAAAGGGGTCTTTCCCTTTACCTCCTGGGGCTTGAAAGTCAGAGTTAATTCCCCTTGCCCTTTCTGTCTTCCCTTGTTTATTCTGCAACAGCTTTTCTTCAGCGCAAGGCAAAGCCTCATGAGAGTCCAAGGCTTGGAATTTTGACATTCCTAAGACCAGACTCATACTTCTATAAATTTCATCTGAGGAAAGGGAATTTTCATTTCTACTCTTAAACTCCTAAGCGTTCATGCTGTAATGGTCTTTCCAAAGATGGGACGAAACTGTTCCAGAGGTGGGAAAAAAAAGGGTGAAGTGGATGAGACCCCCACTACTAGCAAGTCTTTCCATTGGCCTCCTGTGAAACTAGACTGGGACATGCCAGACACCCAGATGTGCCTGCTAAGAGTAGGTTCCTGGAGCCTCCCCAGCCCCTTTCACTGTGCGTAACATTCTTAAGAGTTAGTGGAAAGGTGAGTGGGTGTTTAGTTTTAATTTTTAGATTGATTACGGCCCATTATGAGTCCCCATTACTGACTCCAAAATGAAAACAGGGAAAGCTGGTGGTAAGACAGGGAAATAATCATTCAGCTTTGGGGACTTTATCCTGACTTTCCTGTTAGCTAGTTTGGTGGCATTAGGCAAGGTTCCTGTTTTACCATAGAAAGTTGGTTCCAGCACATTTTCTTTATTTTTCAATTAATTGTGTGTGTGTGTATGTGTGTGTGTGTGTGTGTGTGTGTGTGTGTGTGTGTGTGTGAGAGAGAGAGAGAGTCAGAGACAGAGACAGAGACTGGGGATCGAACCCAGGGGCATTCTACCTCCAAACTACACCCCTAGCCCTTTTTATATTTTTTGTTTCTTTGTTTGAAAACAGGGTCTTACTAGGTTGCTGAGAATTTCACTACATTTTGAGGCTGTCCTCGAACCTGCAATCCTCCAGTCTCAGCCTCCCAAATACTGGGATTACAGGCATGAGCCATCACACCTGGTTCCAGCACATTTTAAAAGATGTGAAATAGCCATGTTACTCCGTCTTGCTTGACTTGAATCTACCAATTTCTTCCTTTTTCTCTTAGATTGAAATTTTCTTTCCCCCTCCCAGCTAGTGCTGGATTGTATTGCTCTGTGGCCTCCTCCCCCTGAGGCACTTGCTGCATTTACTTTCATGTTTGAAGTTGCTTGGCACCTCAGAGCCTTCACTCCTGCTATTCCCTCTTCCTGTACCACCCTCCCCTTAACTCTTCACACCATTCAGGACTCAACTCAAATGTCACTGACAACCCAAAATAAAAAAAAAATCTCATTTCTGCTCATTCGTAACAATACTATTTCATTCATTTAGACCTCATATCACTATAGAAATTCTTTGTTTTTCTTATATATCATCTGCCTCTGCAATACAAGCTTTGGAGGGCAGGGGCATGGCTACTGGTTTATTACTGTATCCTCAGACCCACGTGTGCCTGGCACATGGTGGGCATCCAGTAAATGTTGAGTGGGTGAATGGATGGGTCCTTGGGAGGGAAGAGGAAGGCCTGCAGGGTGGTAGCAGTGTACTGAGCCCCTGCCCTGGCTTCTCTTCTGTGACGTCAGCCCTCCCCTTGGATCAGAGGGGACAAGGTTGCCACAGGGAACAGGAGAGCCAAGCAGTCTAGCCAAGTACATAGCCACCTTTAAAGGTGCTGATGTGTACCGTAATTACTGAAGAAGGGCGGTTGGAATTTTGACATTCCTAAGACCAGACTCATACTTCTATAAATTTCATCTGAGGAAAGGGAATTTTCATTTCTTCTCTTAAACTCCTAAGCGTTCATGCTGTAATGGTCTTTCCAAAGATGGGACGAAACTGTTCCAGAGGTGGGAAAAAGAGGGTGAAGTGGGTGAGACCCCCACTACTAGCAAGTCTTTCCATTGGCCTCCTGTAAAACTAGGCTGGGACATGCCAGAACCCAGATGTGCCTGCTAAGGGGCAGATGGTACCTGAGAAATTTTATAACAGACTATTATAATCCATATCAAGGTGAAAAAAATTTGCTTTCTTTGCTCTTTGTATAGGAAGGGGATAAAATTTAATTTTCCTTGTTACACTGACTTAGCTCTTTGAAGATATCAACAGACATCTGACAACATTTATTGAGATGGAGCTATTTAATAACTAAAAGCATGGGCTCTGGCTCCAGAATGGGTTTGAATCCTGGCCCTATTACTAGCTGTGTGACCTTGGACAAATGACTTTATCTCTCTGCATCAGGTTCCTCCTTTGTGAGATGAGGGTAATAGTAGCATCTGCCTAATGGAATTGTTGTGATGATTATGGGGGTTAATATATGTAAAGCACCTTGTGGAGTGTCTGGCACCCAGTAAGTACAAAGCAAATGTAGCTCTTAATTTTATAATAATAATAATAATAGTTATTATTATTATTATTACTATAATGACCCTCCAGGCGTTCAGAGGCCCTAAGGGGGGAAAAGAAAACACATAATGAAATAACTGCAAAAGAGCAATGGATGCAGGGAAAAGGGCACTCTGGAAAAGCCTGATAGTAAGCAAGCGTCTACTGATGAGGTGAGGGGCTGGCAGAAAAGAGGCATTCTCAGTGGAGGGCCCACCAGGACAAAAAAATAAAAAAAAGAAGCATGACACAGCAGGGTGTCTTACCAACAGCTAAGCAATAGCTCCCAAACGTCTTATTCAGAAATATTATTCACAAGTTTTGCTATTGTTCACCTATATTTCAAATCACCTTCAAGTTTTTCATAATATCTTTATTTAGGGCAAGCTCTATATCGCACAAAACTGAAATCATTCTAAATCATGGGTTTAATGAGCTATTCTATGTTAAAATAATCAAAACTAATAAATATGTTTATCATAGATCTAAAATCGCCTCCCCAAGTAGACTTTGGGACACCTGCATTAGGAGAAACTTCTCCCAACTAGGACCGGAGGATCAAACACTAGCAGCAACACATCAGCCTTTTCTACAGAGTAAGCATTCTACATAGTAAGCACTCAGTAGTGGATTTTATGTTGGCACTTTGTTTATATGTGAGGTGTGATTTTAAGAAAAGAAATCAGCTTCCGTTCACATTTCCTTCCAGGTGCACCTCATATTTTCTCTTTCCTCATTCTGAGATTTCAGGATTAAGGAGGGGATGAGGAATAAAAAGTTTCATGAAGTGTCAGTCTCAGAAAACGTGTTGTAAAACTTTAACTGTGAAAATTCTGTAAGAATAGACTTGATGGCCCACTGAGACCTCAGTTCAGCTGTGGTCCTCTAAACAACTGGATATCCCTCATGTTGCTGGAGCGAAACTTCCAGCAGACCCCACTGTGTGGATCAACCCCTGACACTAGTGAAGGAAAAGAGCTGCCTCCTGTTGCGTTGTCAGAGGAATAAATGTTGGTTTCAAGTTATTAAAGCCATGAAGAGGAAAAGGCAGTTTGGGAAAAGGCAGTTTTTCTAAATGAGTTGTTTGCTAAGAGCAAAGAAAAAACTATAAACCTAAAGCAAAAGAGCTTTCTACATTTTTATGTATAATATTCTGTTTCTAGAATCATAGGCTTTCTGTAGCATGAGGTATTTTCATTTATTCAGCAAACATATGTGCCCTTCTAGGTGCTGAGAATTCAGCAGTAAAGAAGATGGGTATTGTCCCCGTAAAGGTTAGAGTCACATTAACAAGTCATTACTTGAGTGATGAGTGCTACAAAGAAGAAATACCCACAGCCTGGGGAAGCTTCAAGAGAGAGACCTAACCCTGTGTGTGTGGTTCAGGAGGGAGTGGGAGGGGATGAAGGATTTTCTGAGAGATGCATTTTTCATGGGGAACTGAAGGATGTTTGGGGGTGGTCAGGTGGAGTAGAGGCCAGGGGAGAGCCTTCTAGAATGGGTATGTGCACTCAAGGCGAGAAAGATCATGGTTCCCTCGAAGAACTGAAAGAAATCCAGTAAGAAAAGAACAAGAGGCCAGGCGCAGTGGCGCACGCCTGTCATCCTAGTACTTGAGAGGCTGAGACAGGAGGATCACAGGTTTGAAGTCAGCCTCAGCAACTTAGCAAGACCCTGCTTTCAAATAAAAAAATAAAATAGGGCTGGGGGTCTATCTAGGAGGTAGAATGCCCATGGGTTCAATCTTCAGCACAACAACAACAACAAAAAGAACAAAAGAAGCATTTCTCTCAAGACTTGGAAGGAAGTGGTAGGCTAGTCTTGTTGGTAGCGCTCAGTGGGAAGTAGTTTTAGACCCTTCTCTCTGGAAATCTTTGAAACTTGGGTTTTCTGGGTCGTCTGATATTGGAGAAAAACATCACCTATCTCCCTTTCAGGGTTAGTTTTCAAAACACTTAACACATTAATTAAAGTATTTTGAAAGTAGTCTTATTAAGCACCAATTGTTAGTACTGCTTATTACTTTGAGTAACCTAATTGCAGGGCATGTGTATCAGATTATGGTACATGATTACAGCTTAAAGCGGTGGTTCTTATAGTAGTGGAGGAAAACTAAAGTCAGACCTTGGAGAAGTTTGCTACAATTTTAATATGCCTGACCTTCGTCTCCAAGTCAAGGAAGTTTTGTCTGTTAATGACAGGAAAGTGAAGCAATCATTAATAGATGTCACTACCCCTCGCAGGAACTGACTCATGTATTTTAAGATGAAACCATGGAGTTTTACGGAGCACCAGAAACTCAGAAACCTGTTTCCTTACCAGGAAAAATGTCATCATCTCATCTGGGTTTTTATTACACATGATGTTCTCTCTCAGTTTTTATGAATTCCTTCTAAGCATTTTTTTCTGTGGCGCATCATGAACTTCAGAATTGGTGTTGCACATTAACTTTGACCCATTTAACCTTTGAATTAGATGAAGTAGTGCTTTCAAGGTTTTCATCAAATGCTTAAGCCCTGGTTCATTTCTCATTGCTCAAGAAAGGTCACAGAGTCAGGGTAAGTAGAAAAGGCAAAAATCTTCAAAAGAGAAATGCTACCTGGGCATGGTGACACACGCTTGTAATCCGGGTACTTGGGAGGCTGAGACAGGCCAACCTCAGCAACTTAGACCCTGTTTCAAAATAAGAAATAAAATAAGGCTGGGGGTGTAGCTCAGAGGTAGAATGCCCGTGAGTTCAATCCCCAGTACCGCAAAAAAAAAAAAAGAGAGGTGAATTCCTTGAAGGTACCTAGAATTTCTAGATAAATATACCCTCCCTCCCTGCTCCCATCATACTTTAGCTGCCCAGATTCTCATATGAGCAGGACCATCCTAAAACATACCATCTCCAGGGATTATGCCTCCTCCTGGGGCTGGAAATGGATTGTGTTCCCAAGTGGCAGGGAGCAGCCAACTTCCCGATCCTGAAGAGCCTGTTTGAGGAAAACCTAGGACTCATAACAACGTGTCCAAGTGTCTGGTCCTGCTGCTACTTACTCACCAAATCATTATTCTAAGTCTGACTAAGCAAAACCCTCCAGTGGTGGAACTTTTTTTCCCCCTGTTTTCCCTGAAGTTTTAGACATATAAATGTAAATAGTAAAGAAAAAGGCTGAAGTTTCTGCATAAGTTTAAAAAAAAAGGAAACTATGCCCGTCAACAGAATAGACAAGTGTATTGGGGTATCTTTATATAATGGACTGAACTGCAGCAATGAGAATGCCGGAATGAGAGCTGCATATAACAACACGGATGTCTCTTACAAACACGAGCCAAAATGCAAGTTGCAGGACTTATAAAGTTTTTAAACTTGCAAAGCAGTACTATGTAATGTTAAGTGTAGAGACATTTGTGACAATATAAACAGCATTCAGGATAGTGGTTCCTTCTAGAAGAGAGGAAGGGAAAGGGAATGTGACTTGGAAAGGGTACAATGAGGATTTCAACTGCATACTTAATTTATTGTGTGTGTGTGTGTGTGTGTGTGTGTGTGTGTGTGTGTTTTACTGGGGATTGAACCCAGGACACTCTACGACTGAGCTGCAACCCCCAGCCCTTTTTGTTTTTTAGTTTGAGTCTGAGTCTCACTAAGTTGCCAAAGCTGACCTTTAACCTGAAATCATCCTGTCTCAGCCTCTCAAGTACTGGAATTACAGGTATGTACCACCACACCAAGCTACCTAATTTTTTTAAGGTTTGTTGTGAATACATGATTGTTACATTATTCTCTATTTTTGTATCTGAAATATTTCAGGATAAAAATAACTTAAAAGTGACAGGAATTTTACTTTAAAACTATAATTAGCTTGAGGGAATATACTGAGGTCAGTTCTCATTTAGCCAAACCCTCTGGAATTAAAACTGATGTTTCAGAGTAAAAACCCAGGGGGATCACAAGATCTTCAGTCACCAGAAATATTTTTAGTTATACTTATTGTGCAGTTCTTATTGGACAAAAAAGTGAACGACCAATTTTGAGAAATATCTTCTAAAAGGTTATGATAAGCTAAAAGAGAAATCACGACCTGCTGAACATGGTGGTACACACCTGTAATCCCAACTACACAGGAGGCTGAGGCTGGAGGATCACAAGTTCGAGACCAGCCTGAGCAACTTAGCGAGACCCTGTCTCAAATATTTTTTAAAAGAGCTGGGGGTGCAGCTCAGTGGTGAAGCACTTGCCTAGAGTGTGTGAGGCCCTGGATTCCATCCCTAGTACCACCAAAAAAAGAAAGTCACAACCTGATAGCCTGCGGGTGGATCTGGGCCTGGAGAGTCATTTTGTTTGCTCTGCATAGTACTTACACTTTTAAGAATAATGACTTAGTGACTTTTTTGAGATTTCAAATTATAAAAATTTGGATTGCCACCTATTCTTAAACTATGAGGAAATCTGACATCCCTGGGCCCTCATTTCTACATGGCAACACTGGCTGGAGTGAGTAGCAAGTGTCCCCTCTCAGGGGGGCATATCCTATCTAGTTGGCCACTGTTCCCACCCAGCCACATCCCCTCATCTATGTTGCCTGCCAGGCCCTGGGGGTACATTAGCTCATAACCCGTGATGAAATCCCAGGTCTCACTTAACCAGAAATTTCAATTATCCAACATGTGCCCTCTCCTAGGCACTCAGGTTAGTGATATAATTTTGCCAGAATACCACATCATTTCTAAGGTATTCTGGTAAGACTGTTTTAAAGAATGGTAAATTTAGTCAAGCATGGTGGTGCACACTTGTCATGCCAGTACTTAGGCTGAGACACGAGGATCACAGGTTTGAGGATAGCCTCAGCAACTTAATAAGACTCTCAGCAACCTGTTTCAAAACAAAAAGTAAAAAAGGGGGTGTAGCTCAGAGGTAGAACGCCCCTGGGTTCAATCCCCAGTACCACAGGATGATGTACAAGGTCAGTTAAGCAATTGCTGGTGTTCTTCGCCATTGTGGCAATGCTACCCGACAGATCCGTGGAAAAAGAGCAGTTATTTCTAGACTAATTAAAGATCTTGATTAAAAAAAAAATACCTCTGCCTAGCTGCCTACTGTCAAATTTCATTTTATGCAAATTTTCCCTCTTCTATTTTGGTGGGTCTGAGGATGACAACAGCAACACGACAAGAAGTACTTGGCCTCTACCGCCGCATTTTCAGGCTTGCGAGGAAATGGCAGGCGGCATCAGGGCAGATGGAAGACACCATCAAAGAAAAACAGTACATATTGAACGAAGCCAGAACACTGTTCCAGAAAAACAAAAATGTAAGTAGGCCTGAGCTGGAGATTGCAAGGAGGAGAGTGGTCGCTCCTGATGTTCCTTCATTTCTTTTCTGTCCTAAATTGAGGAGGACTGAGCAGCGCGAGTCACACAGGCAGAGCACAGCCTGGCTAGCTTGCCCAACCACCAGAAAGCCAAACCCAGCTGTGTTTCTCTCTTCACTTGTTCCAGGTCTCAGTCCAGCCGGTGAGTGGCCCGGTGTCCTCAGAAGACCCTACAAGCCAGGTGACATAAACCAGACCATGGAGAGTTTTCAGATTAAGAGCCGTTCCTCACACACTGTGCCCATTGCCAGCCACTCCCACAGGAGGTGCACAGTGAAATGTGTTTTTCAACTCATAAACTAGTCAAAGCCTCCAAATATAAACCCATTTAGAGGGAAGAGAATAGAATTAAGACACAGGGTTCCTTTCATAACTGAGCTTTGAACTCGGGCTTCTGGCTAGCAGAGTGAAGTTGCCCTTTGGGGCCACAGAGTTGGGTATAATAGTGCCTCCATTAGTTAATTTAACAGAACTGCACACCCAGACACCAGGGAGCCAGATCTGACCCATCCCAACAAGCCATAATGCATTCGCTGTTGGCTCCTTAGGAAGACTGCCAGGCACACGCATGCGAGGAGGCTCTCGCCCAACCTCAGCCGCCTCCTCAGTGATCTGTGGATTCAGCGCTGTCGCTGTTCTGCTGTCACTGCATTTTCCCCGACCTCTGATTCTCTCTTTTTGTCCCAGTCTTCTCCACACGCCCTCCGACCAGCTCGAGGGGTCCTCTGAAGGGCAGCCCTCTGCACTGAGGCCGTGTAATATGCAAACACCTTATCTTTCTGGCTCTCACATCTGAATACCCAGCCTTGGCCAGCCACCTGAAGGACCTCACCGCAGCCTGCTAGTCCAAAGCAGAACTCATCTCTCTACAAAAGCACCTCCCTGCCAGCTTGCCCATTTCTGTCATAGCTCATGTCTCTGCAACCCTTTGTTCTTATTCCTTACTCAACACATTTGGCACCGTGTGCCAAACACCAGACTGAACATCAGGGATATCAAAATGAGCAAAACCAAGACAGGGTCCATTGAAGATGTTTCAGAGTTAGATGAAATTAAATTAAAATTACAACTGAGACAAGTGATACTAAAGAAAACCTCCTAATTAAAGTGCCTTCCCCCTCTTGGAATCCCTGAAACTTCCATGTTTTTTGTTTGTTTGTTTTGTTTTGTTTGTTTTTTAATGTGGTACTGGGGGGTGGAACCCAGGGGCATTCTGCCTCCAAGCTACACCTCCAGCCCTATTTTATTTTATTTTGAAACAAGGTCTCACTAAGTTGCAGATGGCCTCACTAAGTTGCAGATGGCCTCACTAAGTTGCAGATGGCCTCACTAAGTTGCTGAGGCTGACTGCAAACCTGCAATCCTCCTATCTCAGCCTCCAAGTACTGGAATTACAAGCGTGCACCACCACGTCTGGCTAGCCTCTGTGTTTTTTAAGGTCAACTTGGTAATGAAATTTCTCTCTACTCTTCAGACCCTTCTCCAGCTTCTCCAAACTCTTTCTGTTCCCAGCATAGACCATGCTTGCCATGCCAGAGTTTATACACCCCACGAGGTCCTTGAACAATCCTCTGAAGAATAGAAATAAAATACTATAGCTGCCATTTGTGTTTATTTTTTATATCATTCTTTAAAAATGTGTCTTTTTTTATATGTATTTATCCTTATTCTTTTGTGTGTGTGTGTGGTACTGGGAGTTGAACCCCGGGGCATTCTACCTTCAAGCTATACCCCAGCCCTTTTTGTTTTTTGTTTTTGAAACAGGGTCTCACTAGATTTCTGAGAGTCTCAATACTTGCTGAGGCTGTCCTCACACCTGTGATCATCCTGTCTTGGCCTCCCAAGTACTGGGATTACAAGTGTATGCCACCATGCCTGGCTTATATATATTTATAATGAACTTATTAGTACATGTATACAGATGGTCCCTGACTTAAAATGGTTTGATTTACTTTTTTTTTACTTTACAATGGTGCAAAAGATCCAATAAGCATTCAGTAGAAATTGTACTTCGAATTTTGAGATAGTCAACACTTTATTATATAATAAGCTTCACATAAGATGATTTGCCCAACTTCTGGCTAATACAAGTGCTTTGAGCAAGTTTTAGGTAGAGTAGGCTAAGCTATGATGTTCAGTAGGTTAGGTGTGTAGTATTAAATGTACTCTGCCTCTGCTTGGACTGGCTCGAGGGGTGAGCCAGAGGGAGGTATATATGCCACCGATGGCACGTCAGATTATTCAGGGGTACAGAAAAGAGGTACACTGGTTCCTAATTTTAAGATATGTACTCATTTTAGCATGTACTCAAGGAAAGAAAGGAATATCAGACCAGAATTAAATAACTATCATTGCTTAGGAGAGAGTTCATTTAAAGAGAGAATTTAATATTAGTATAGGTGGTGTGTAGATATGGCAAAATCATGCAGGCAGCCCATGAGTGGCTGAATTTGGAGTACTCTAGCATGACCTTGTTCAGAAGGACAGCTGGAGCCCCAGGTCCCTCAACCATATCTTTGTCACCCTAATCCGTAATACAGGCATAAACAGGTTTGTTTTTTTTTTTTTAGTAACTTTAATTGCACTAAGAGCTTAATATTATCCAAAGGTATCTCATTAATTGCTCTGAATCCCATGGGCAGGTGGGAACATGGAAATCTGTTCCTAATGTGGACAGCAGAGCAACAGCTTCTGAGAAGCACAGAGGTCAGAAAGTTGAGCCTTTGCCCCAAAGGACTCAGCTGTGCTTCTCTGCATTGCTGTTCCTGGAACTCTTCCCCTCTGCTCCAACAAGCACCACAGGACAGGAACTCCCTTGGAATTTCCAAGCCACATAGGCCCAGACATCACTGTGGGTGTCATCTGGGGCTGATGCAATCCTAGCTCTACTTTGAGGCCCACTTGTAAACTCATCGCAGATCCATGTGTTAATTCATTTTCCATCCTCAGAATGAGACAGATTCTCCGCTTCTCCTACTTAGTTCCTGTTTTTCAGAATGAACTTTTTATTCCTTTGCTTGAAAGTAGACTACCACAATTTGACTAACTTGAGATTCCAAAAGTCCTTTGTTCCCCTTACTAATATACAAGGCACTTTTTACAGTTGGGTGGAGGGGCGGTTGTTTTGTTTTTGCAATTCTGAGAATTGAACAATTTATAGTTTAAGACAAGTTAATCCTGGATGTGGTGACGCACACTTGTAATCCCAGTATTAGGGAGTCTGAGACAGGAAGATCACAGGTTTGAGACCAGCCTCAGCACTTAGTGAGACTCTCAGCAACCTAGCAAGACCCTGTTTTGAAAAACAGAAAATAAAAAGGGCTAAAAGTTTAGCTCAGAGGTAGAATGCCCCTGGGTTCAATCCCCAGTACCACACACACACACACACACAAAAACCCAAAACAAGAGGCACAAGTGGTAGATCATTCTCCAATATCCTACTTAGGAGGTTTCTAAGCAAAATGTTGTGTTACTTTAAAGTTAATGAACATGGGGAGATGTGAAAAAGCCCTCTTATTCATTGTTGGTGGGAATATAAATTTATGGATTGTTGGTGGGAATATAAATTGGTGCAAACTCTAGAAGGTAACTTGGGAATACTGTGAGAATTAAAAATGCATGAGCATATACTCTATCCTAGCAGTGCTTTCCCTAAGAGTTCATTTTTTATATATATTTGCATGCAATCCAAAAAAAATTCAGAGGGATCTTTAGCAGAATTTCCAGCAAAAGACTGGAAATAACCTAAGTGTCCATTAGTAGGAGATTGGTTAAATTATAATAAATCTCATGTTGGAATTTTGTATAGCTTTTAAAAAGAATGAGGCAGCTCTTTATGTGTGAATACAGAAAGAGCGTCAAATTATGTTAGTGAAAAAGCAAGGCTCAGAACAAAGTGGGCCATTCTTTGTCTAAGGAAAAGTCTATGTCTCTATAAACATATGGGCTTATATATGCATAGAATATTCTTGGAAGGACACAATAAACTGCTGATAAATTATCTCTGAGAAGGAGAACTGGGAGGCAAGGGTAGGAGGGAGACTTAGTTTTTATCATTATATCCTTTTGTATAATTTTAATTATTTTTACCATGTGCATGTATTACCTATTTCAACTATTTTAAAAGTTTAATCCACAGTAAGTTCTACTATTAAATTGCTTTTGATTTTTCAATTTATCAACATTTTTTGTCCTGGGAATCAAAGAAATTATCAATATTTTGTATTGCCTAGTGAACTGAAAAAGTTTGAGAAACTATATACCTATACTTTATATACCACTAGAGAGATGCAAAACGCCTCACTTGTTTCCCCCTTTTATTAGCTCACAGACACAGACCTGATTAAACAGTGCATAGATGAATGCACAGCCAGGATCGAAATTGGACTGCATTACCAGATTCCTTATCCAAGGCCTGTAAGTGTGACGCCAGTTAACAGGTGGTGGGTACTTGTCCTCATCAACCCAGTTATTTCCAAGACTGTATACCAAAAGGGCTAGTGCTTGCTGAGAACTAGGCTCGTGGGAACTAAGTTATCTTTGCATGCCGTCATCCCTGCACAACAAAAATGTCGGTGAATGCCTGATTTCTCCTTGTATAGCTTTCCCACATAGGGAGGGGAAAGGCAGCTCACATTTATATAGCTTTCTCTTTTGACCTTCACCTGTTTATGCAAATACTTTTATTTTTCTTATTTTAAAAGGCAGGTTTGCTGTTACTAAAAGAATAAAGTTCAATCTTTAAAAGAATGCATAAAGTCGAAAGTGAAAATTATCAAAAATTCTCACTCTGTGGTAGTGAGCACTGTAACTATTGCATTGGAACAGATGAAATTGCCAGTGTTCAGCTCTTTGACCTAGAAGAGCAGTAATTTGATATCATATTGGCTTGACCTAATCATTTGGTAATATCAGTTTTTTTCTATACTCGTGTATACATATTCTTCACATGCATGGGATTCTAGGCATACTATTTTATTGTCTACTTATTTTACTTCATCTCTTTTTGTGTGTGTGTGTGTGGTACTGAATATTGAACCAAGGGCATTCTACCTCTGAGTTACACCTTCAGCCCTATTTTATTTTTATTCTGAGTCTTGCTAGGTTGATGAGATTCTCACTACTTGCTGAGTCTCCTGTCTCAGCCTCCCAAGTACTGTACTCCCAAGTACAGCTGTGCACCATCATGCCCCACTCTTACTTCATCTCTTCTGAACAGCTTTGTATATAACTCTACCTCAATCTCTTTTTTGGGGTGCGGTGGATACTGGGGATTGAACCCAGGGGCATTATACCTCCAAGCTATATCCCCAGCTCTTTTTATTGGTTTTTGAAACAGTCTTTCTCAGTTGTTGAAGGTCTCACTAAGTTGCTGAGGCTGGCCTCAAACTGCAATCCTCCTGCCTCATCCTCCCAAGTACGGGGATTATAGGTGTGTATCACCACACCTGGCTTACCTTAGTCTTTTTAAATGGTTACATTATATGCTATTGTAAGAATGTGCCATTGTATTCGAGTTCTTCAGAAAAATAGAACCAATAGAATGGAGATATAATTCTAGTTAGATATGTCTAGGCATACATAAAAGGTTTATTATGAGGAATTGCCTCACACAGTTTTAGAGACTGAGTTGTCTCATATTCTGCTTTCCGAAAGCTGAAGACCAGGAGAAAGCCAGTGGCATAATACAGTCTGAGTCTGAAGGCCTAAGAATAAAGGGGGCTGATGGTAGAAATACAGGTAGGAAGAAGAAGAAGAGATGCCCCAGCTTATATAGGATAGGCAGGAAGCAAAAGGGGCAAATTCCTCCTTCTATCCATCCACAGTGGGGAGGGCAGTCTACCGAGCGCACTGATTGAAACGTTAATCTCATCTGGAAACATCCTCATAGATACACCCAGAAATAATGTTCAATAATCCGGGCCAGCTTGACATATAAAGTTAACCATCACAGCCATAATCTCACCGGCTTTCTATAAATAGGCATTTAAGTTGGTCCAAATTTTCCACTGTGCCCTGAACATGTTTGTATACACGCACACTGTTTTTCTCGCCCCTCTTTCGATTGCCGTCTTGCTGTGCGATCTGTGCTCACTGTTCTCCTCCCTCCAGGGAATATGGCAAAGAAGAGCTCAAGATCTAGAATCAGATCTGGCTTCGAATCCTGGTTCTACCACTTAATGTACAATCTTGAGAAAGTTAGTATTTAACCTAAGCCTCCATTTTCTCATCCATAAATACTGGAATAACAATTTCCTTATGAGTTTATCGTAAGGATCAATGAGTGAAAAGATTGCAAAGATTAATGAGTCAGTGGTAGATTTAGCACTCAGCAGACAGTATGATACTGACTAAATCCTGAGGGAATATAAGCAGCAGCGATGACTATAATTCTTAATAATCATCATTTTTCTTATTATTCAGATTCATCTGCCTCCAATGGGCCTCACCCCACTACGAGGCCGGGGACTTCAAACCCAGGAGAAACTGAGGAAACTTTCTAAGCCAGTGTATCTCAAGTCTCATGATGAAGTTTCTTAACCAGAAGACAATTTATTTCTGAGAATGATGAGCCAACTAAGTGTTGAATGTAAACTGATAACCTGACCCTTCTCCTTGATTAAGGGCAAAAATTCAAATATTTTCTTCAGAACTCCAAAATTGGTCCTTAGACATGACGTGTGCCTCCATATCCCTAGGGCTGGTCAGGATCTTGTCATGGGATTCTGACCATCTTTCCATCTCACATGACTAACCATCTTATTTGGAATGGCATAGCAGTCTCGGCTATCTGTTGACCTAAGTGGATGCCGTTACCCTAGAGGTCACAGACCTTATATCCTCACTGAAGTCACCTTTGGAAACAAGACTAAGGCCTGTGGGAGGAAGGCTGAAGATGATAGACTTTTCATGGGAATGCCATTCACCACACATCAGCTGATGGAAGAAATTAGCCACTTGCTAGGAATTCTTATGGCTACTCTAAAACTATATAACCACCCTCAGAACCTTTTTGAGGTTTTTTTTCTTCAAGTTACAGATTTGCTAAAAAGTGGGTTGTTTTCATATGAGCTTTTTTGTGGTTGTTTGACCCTCCCAATTTCCAGATAAACTCCCTTTAAAAAGGATGTCTTTAGAGCTGGGCATGGTGGCGCACACCTGTAATCCCAGCTACTGGGAGGCTGAGACAGGAGGATCCCATATTCAAGGCCAGCCTGGGCAACTTAGTGAGACCCTATCTCAAATACAAAATAAAAAAGGCTGGGGATATAGCTCAGTGGTAGAGTACCCCTGGGTTCAATCCCTTGTACCTCAAAAAAAAAAAGTATGTCTTTAGATTGATCATCATTTCTCATGGAAATTTTATGACACCCATTTCTCCTCCCCATCCACAAAAGTGCATTCCTTAGTTAAATGCATATGTTTACCTTATCTAAAGCCTATGATTACTTAAGATGCACTTAGGATCTGAAAAGCTTACTTGAAATTTATATTACATTCATTATGAGTTACTTGAAACTCATTGCATTCATTATGAGTATTTGACTTGAACATAATTGAAAAGTACAAGGTCTGAGCTGGCTTTCAAATTGTGTCTAAGCAGAAATGGGACAAATAGAGATGAAAACAAAGGATTAGTACCTGTGTGTGTGAAGTCTGGGGAGAGTCCATGGCAAGTCATTTGTACATCAGTGTCATTCTTACCTTCAAAGAGAGTGGGTACCACCAATAAAGACAAGTCTTTGCCAGTTTTGGTCTCTGTGTTCTTTCCAAAATGGGCCTGTGAACCTCAGATGTAGCAGGGGGAACCTGCCTGCTATGAGCAGGGTTAGTATTGCAGGGCTTGTCAATGACATGGAGAACGAATATGATACTCTTATCAGTGGAGTAATAGCATATGCATATTTAGTTACAGATGCAGCTATCAGCCATTGGTGAAGAGAGACAAAAATTAAAATGTGCTGGTAGGTCTTTTGGCCATTCATTGGTCATTCAGTGAGCATCTGCCCCAGCCCAGTTTTAATGGGAAGAAGGAATCTGCCATTCTATCAGTCACTCTCTTTTCAGCAGGTCTCAGTGTGGAAGAACCTCCCTGCCCGAAGGTGGTTCTAATGTTTGAAGTTAAGTATTTCCCATGCAACTTAGGCCCTGTGGACTCAAGCCAGATGCTTCATCTGGTGGTCAGCCCATGAGTCAGTGATTCCTGCACTGTAGCAAAAACTGGTTGTGCTGAACCAAGTGAGCCATGGCTTGCCCTGCTCCATCATGGTCCCTTTCTAAGCAACTCAAGGTGATTACAACTATGTAATTTTTGCCTTACTCTACTAAGTTTAGGAACCACCCTTCCCACCCAACCTTCTCCACAATGGACATCCATCTAATTGCTAGCCAACCAACCTTTGAAGATCTTCTACTTGCCAGGAATCTTACCTAAATGTTAATTCTACATGTCTAGCCCCCTTTTCAAAGATGCATATACTATTACACAAAGCCATAATTGTCAATTTCATGCAACCTGTTTTATTTTTCATGGCACCCCCCATTTTCTAAGACTATAAAAACCCATCATTCTTTTAGAAGCAGAACCTACCTTCCTACAGCTCCTCCTTCAATGTAATTTTCTCCCATCACTGAGGACTGAACATAACTTTCTACTCAACAGCTAGATTTTTAAGAGCAAGGACTAGCTTGGTGACCAGGTTTGTCTGATGTCATCTGCTGAGCTATTTATAGGCCTGCTGCTTCTCCCAGAGCTGATTTCTGGCCATCTCTGCCCCAGGGCTCCAGCCTCTAACTCACCATGATTTCTGAAGAGCATATTGCTTTTCCCAGGAGGAGACATTATTACCACATTGGCCCCAAATGAAAATGACCTCAAATTTAGGGCAATCTTTGTTTTCAAAGTGGAGAAAATTTTTTAAATTACAAAAATACAATCCATTACAAAAATATTTTGTCCTTTGACCCTGAGGAATGAGACAGTCCCTGCCTCCCTCAGCTTTTCATTGCTGAAGCTGGAATTAGATAACTAATTAAAATTCAATTGTTCTCTTGGCATCCCCCATGCTGCCAGCTCCTTTATAGTTTGCAATGTGGCTTGCCTACCAGACCCAAATCCAGAAATGTGGGTTTCTGACCATCTTTCCATCTCACATGACTAACCATCTTATTTGGAATGGCATAGCAGTCTCAGCTATCTGTTGGTTCTGATTTTTTCTCCTACTAGAAACAGATTTCTTCCTTGAAAACATAGCTATTAAGCTATCTGGGAGTTGGAGACTAGCTTCTCCTCAGGGTCTCTCTTGCCAGGTGGCAAGAATTGGAGAACTTCCCTTACAATTAATCTCTAAGGTCACTTGGATGATTTGTTGATGTCAGAAGTCAGATTCCTCAAACAGAATTTGGTTGGCACCGTGAAGAAACTGAAACTGAAGGTTTCTGGAATCTGTTGATTTGGCTCTCAGAAGCTTCCCACATTCAGGAAAATCAAAGACCTGAGTCAGGCCGTTTGTTCTAGTGAAGAGGCAGAGAAGCCAGGACAGACACTTTAAGTCTCACAGTTTTTGTCAACTGTGAACAGACCAATAGAATATACCCTGAGAGGAGCCACTTAGAGCCAAAGAGCCACCAGAGAGTTAGTGAAGAATACATCAAGAATTTGATCTTTATCTCCCTCAGGATTCTCTTCCAGCTGGCCCTGGGGAAAAACAAGTAATTGAAATTTCTTGGACACAGTTGTGTAGTTGGAGTTACATGTCTCTTCAGGAGTCTACATCACAACACAGCTTTTTGGCCAGTAGGCAGTGTGTGGAGGTGAAAATGTAGGGGTTCAAGAGCCAGACAAACCTTGGCTCAAAACCTAGCCTGCAAAAGTGAAAGAGCTGGGTGATTTTAGGCAAGTTGCTGAACTCCCCTGAACCTTCAAAGGGAGGGACAATCATTTCCAGCCCACAGGATCCAGCGAAATATAAAGGCCTGGGCGCAAACCCTGGCACACCATAGGCATGCAAAAAATAAGGTTTGCTCGTCTCTCCTTTCTTCCTGAAGCTTTACCCCATGGGTGTGAGCTCACAAAGAAGGTGGATCCCAGTTCTCCCACTGACTAACTGGAACTTTGTACCTGTGAAATGAAGGTAATAATACCTGCCACCCAAGATTGTTGTAAGATGTGCATCTTAAATATATCAAGAGCCATAACAAATCATAGTATTTCAAGCCCCTCTCAATCTCTGAGGGGCGTTGGTAGCCCATGTGGATGGACTAGGAAAGAAGTGATTGAAATTCAGTGAAAGTTACAGCGGATAATAGGTAAAAATAAGTACAAGGGAGTCTAAGCCAAATGATCAAAGTAGAAAGAGT
Organism: Glis glis; assembly: GCA_004027185.1. Lineage (NCBI taxonomy): Eukaryota > Metazoa > Chordata > Mammalia > Rodentia > Gliridae > Glis > Glis glis. The sequence goes on from PVJS01009091.1 coordinate 24,583, forward strand.
ACCACCCCTGTGTTCAACAAATTCTGCATTAGTGGCTATCTGATATGGGGATATTACTTACCTTCTCTGTATCCTGATTTCTGCAGTCATAAAACAAGGATAGTAACCTACTTTATGGGGCTGCTGTGAAATACCTGGCTCATAACTCTATTACCATCATCCTCGTCATCTCACAATATGATTCTCAAGAAAGGGAGGCTGGGTCGTATAGAGAACGAAGTGCCTTTTACTTCCTGTTTTGAGGCAAATGCCATCAGTTATCCAGCTGGCACAGTGAGGCCACCCCTCGGTTTATCCAGTGCTTCTGCGGCATGTTTGTTGGGAGCTCAATGGAGAGGACATAGTTGGTAGAGTGGCCTGTGGTGGAGAGGGTACCTCTCCGAGCGCTCGTTTTGTAGACTGGACACAAGTAAATGTTCTCATGCAGAAACATTGCACTCTCCCCAGGTTTCAGCCAAATGATGGGCAATGGGTCATAGAGGATTTTAGGGAGAGATTCTCCAATCTGCTTCTCTTGCCTGCTCCAACGGGCACCTTCTAGGAAGAGCCCTTTTATGTAGGCCCCATCTTCTGGGTTACTCTCCATGGACGTTTCCTGTGTGGTTACCTGGAAGAGTAGAAAGCTGTGAGTCCTGTGACCTGCCATTTTCCTACATGAGGCAGCAATTAAGAGCAACCTGGCTGCAATGTGGACCTCTACCAGGATGCATCTCAGGACAATGGGGCTTCTGTGATAACACTTCTGCCTGCCATACATGAGCCAATCTGGTTCCTAGTCAGCTTTCTGCCCTTCTTTATGCTGGGCATAGAGAGAGCACTAAAGTAGGAGTCTTGAGGCCACATTAACTATAGCCTAGTGACCTCACTCAATCCCTTCCCTTTTTGGAGCTGTATCTATGAAGTGAGGGGTTAGATTCTGATTCAGAGGCAGGCTGGTTAAAGCAGTTCTATGGGTGGAGGTAGGAGAATAAACCCTAGATGTATAGTTTTTGTCAATTCCTGTGGTGTAAAGACTCCCACCATGGTTGATTTCAGGCTACCAACCAAGAACCAGCCCATAAAATTCCTGAACATGTAACAACTGGCTCTGCTGAGTTGGTATGAGTGAGCCCCAGCATACCACTATTTAGATGGAAAGTGATAAACTCAAATCCCTTCAGGTAAATGCAGAAAATGGTCTAGGTGAAGGATAACAGGGAGTGTGGTGAACCAGAGAGCACAGGCTCCATTTAACATTCTAATTTTTTTTTTTTTGTTATTGTAAATGGAATGTTTTTCCATTTCTAAGGACTACCCAAGGGCATTAACATTTTTCAAATGAAGGATCCACCACGTTGAACAGGCAGCATGGGAGGATGCTTTCATTTTTCTTGGTGTGATGGTGGCATAATTTTCCTCTGAAAAGATTCCTTTTTTGTATAAACAGACAAAGCCCTGGGAGTCCTCTGGTTATGTAGAGAATAGCTTTTGGAGCTACTGTAGGTCATACTAAATACTTCATTTGTAGCCTCTGGGAGGCATTTGAGCCTTAACACACCCAAATGTTTGGACTTATAAGGAAATGTGTGCTATCTCTGGTTGGTCTCTTGAGCTGTCCTAACCCAAAGCGCCCTACCTCAAATTCAAATCCAATGTGGTCAATGGGGATGGTGTATTTCCGGGAATAATTCTGAGAGACACCCGTCAAAAAAGACTGTGTAAAGTAGAATCCAGAGATCCAGAAGACCACGGGGGGCCCCTTGTCGATCCATTCCTGCAGAGCCATACAAATAGAAATTCAAAATCAACAACACCTCAAAGATAGTTCAAAGGCAGGTAATGCAAATGAGTCTCACAAAGAACTATTCTTTTTCTTGAAATAGGGAGCCTCTTGGTTTAACTTATATTTTCCCACTTTCTAAATGAAGGTATAAAGAAATATGTTACAAACGTGCTTCTTTTAAGAAAAACACAGGTGCAAACTGGTGTTGGGGACACAAGAGAGAGTGGTGGGGACTTGGAACAGGGGAGAATATGTGTCTTGTCTAAACTGAGCAACAGCCACTCATCTCCAACAACAGTGGCCATGCAAGAATGCAGGCACCTTATTTCAGGTCCATACTTGGGAGGCTGAGACAGGAGGATCAAAGGTTCATGACCAACCTCAGCAACTTAGTGAGAATCAGTTTCAAAATAAAACCTAAAATAGGACTGGGGGTGTAGCTCAGAGGTAGAATGCCCCTGGGTTCAATCCCCAGTACAAAAAAAAAAAAAAAAAATGAAGTTTACATACTAGCTCAACATTTTTAAATTACCAGGCAGCCAAAGCAAGCATATCCATTAGCCAAATATATCCTGTGAGCCACCAGTTTGTGATATTTATTCTAGTTCGTACTCCTGCCTCCAAAACTATAATTTTTTCCAGGGACTTTTATGTCTCTTTCCTGCCCTGACTCTGGAAAGACCATTTCCAGGTGCTCAATCTGGGACACTGCACGTCTGCCTGCCCTACTCCCCCACTTCCAATCTGTTATTTCAGAATGTCCTCTCCACCTGAGTGAGCATGCCAGGGGCCTTGGTGCCCTGACTCCCAGGTACCTGGAAGAAGGCCAGGCGAGCCAGCAGGTCTGCCACGTAGCCCCCCAGGGGCTTCAGTGATGGGTAGGACTTGGCCGCCCACATGGCTGGCACTTTACCCACGAGCATGCTGTTGAAGACTTCCTCCAGCTCCGAGGACATCAGGACCTGCCCTTTGATGGCTCGGCCAAGATCGATGAGGCTTCTGCGAACCACTTTGGTCAGCCTGTAAGAACAAAGGATTTGGCTGAGTCCAGCCTTCCAGTGGCCCCATTCTACCCAAGTACACTAACCCCAGCTCTCCTTTTATTTTCTCCCCTTTAAACAGTCAGACAATGAATACACAATCATTAATTGAGAAAAATTAAATCATCCATTACCTCACCACCTAAAGATAACTCTGATATATATCTTTCAAGATTTTCCTCTGAACACAAGTCATTTTTAAATGGGATCATTCTATAGTTCCTTTTTGTTATTCTCTTTCTCTTTGGCATATAGAGAAATCTTTCTAATTCCTCAAGAGACCTAAATAGTCCTCTTTTTTTTTTTTTTTTGCGGTACCAGGGATTGAACCCAGGGGCGTTCTACCTCCGAGCTACACCCCCAGCCCTATTTTTTTTACTTAATTTGAAACCGGGTCTCACGAGGTTGTGGAGGGCCTCACTAAGTAGCTGAGGCTGGCCGCGAACCCAGATCCTCCAGTCTCCACCTCCCAAGTACTGGGATTACAAGCGTATGCCACCACGCCGGGCCCTAAATAGTCCTTTATAATGCTGTGATAGTTAATCTAGGTTGTCAACTTGACCTGATCATGACACACCCAAGATTATGTGATTTTGGGTGTGTAACAGCAGATTAAAGAGAAAGCCCTGCCCTGAATGTAGGCAGCAGGATTCTGATAGGTGTGGACTTAGATAAAGAGGGAGAAGCTGCGTAGAGTTCATGCGACTCTTTCCAAGGAAAACGCATCTGCTTTCGCCTGAGATCATCAGCTTCGCCTTTCTCTGAAGAGCTTCTTGATCTTCTCGGCCTCTAGCTCTTGGAACTGAAACTTCACCATCGTTTCTCCGAAGAGCTTCCTGATCTTCTCGTCTTGGACTGGGACTGAATTAGTGGTTGCTCCGATCCTAAGACTCCAGCTCTTAGACCATTCGACCAGCTACTGGTTCCTCTGACTCTCCACGTGCAGTCAGAACCTGGGACTACATTGCTTCAAACTGTAAGCCCATCTGATAAATCCCTTTTTTTAAATATACTCTTTCTGTGTATTCTGTTAATCTAGAGAACCCTGTCCAATACAAATGCCTACAAAGTGTTCCATTTTATTTATTCCCCTATGGTTGAAACATTATTTCTAGATGGTTGTCATTTGTAAACAACATTGCTAAGAAAATCTATGCATGTCAACCTTGGTGCAAGTTTCTAATTATTTTCTTGATAAAAGGATTTCTGTCTCAAAGGGCACATACAGTTTTAGGGCTTTTGATCCATATTGCCAAAGTTGTTCTGTTTATAGACTATGAGGTGCACACCTGAGAAAAGGCAACCGAAGGGCAGCCTGCGAGTTGCCAGGATCACCTGCCTCTCTTTCTGGCCTCTGTGTTCCGAGGCCCAGCCCAGCCCACAGGGAACTCACCTGAGGGTGCCAAAGAAGCTGCCACCAGAAAGAACTTGTCATCTTCAAAGATTTATGGACTCTCAACCCAATGGACAAGAGAATGATCAAATGCAAAAAAGAATTCCTGCACGTGTAAGCACTAAACATTCCTATCAGGAGTAATTTTGAGGGCGGACATTTGGTGCAGGTGCTTGGTGAGGACTTGAGGGGCAGCACTACCCCTGACAGTTCACCCCACAGCCCTCTATTACACCTGAAGACCTACCTACACCTACAGGCTCCTCTTCTATTCTTGTAACTATGAACTCTGCTAGTTTAGAGGTTTGGGTACCCAAGGAAGGGACACTTGCCTTAAAGACACAATAATCTCCTGCCCAATCAGAAACTGAACTCTGACCTAATCATTTTGGGCTTCCCATACCACTGGGTGAATGGGCAAAAACAGGCAGTGGGTGGACAGTAGAGTATTGGTGAAGATGAAGACTGCTATTGCCCTATTTTCTTGTATTACAATAGCCAGTGGCAAAGGCCAGTGCAGACATCCGTGACTACTAAGGAATGGCTCTGGGTAGTACCAATGGAGTCTGATTGAACAAAGGAAGACCACCAGACATTGTGCCCAGGCACCTGGCTCACAGCAGAGGCGGCCTCATCCTAGGCTCATACCCCATACCTTGTTTGGTCCCCCATATGGCCACCTGCCTATTGACTCCAGAGACTAGCCCTAAGACTAGGGTTAGTCAAGAAGCCAACAAACTTTTGATGACATTTCTGTAATTCTCTGGTCCCCCAGAGCCAAGATTGTCTCTGAAACTGAACAATGACCCTGTGAGGCAAAATGGAGACAGAAGTATGTGGATCAGCAAGAACCTTGGACCTGGTGGCACAAGTGATGAGCTTTGACCCACTTGGCTCTGAGTTGCTGATACTGGCATCGGGCCACTGTCATCTCTGGGCCTCAGTTTCCTCATCTGGCCTACATGGTCTTTGATAATGCTTCTGTTTTGACTATTCAGAAATGAGGGTGATCCCTACTGGGCTTTCTGCTGTAGTAACTGCAGGAGAAGTGGGGTTGAGGGGATTAGAATAGAAGGGCAGAAATCCTTGGCCCCATGGTCAGCCCATAACACCCCAACTCTGTGGAAGAGGCAATGGGATGAACTTTCCCACCACTGACCACATTTACCCTGGCTTTACATATTGGTTGAGTGCATGGGCCCTGGAATCAAACAACCGGGTTCAAATTCAGTTCTGCCATTGAATGACCGTGTGACTTGTGGGTGAGCTACTTAACTCTTCCGAATCTCAATCTTATATTACAATGGCCAGTGGTAAAGGCTAGGAAAGGCCCCTGTGACCACCAAAGACGGGCTTCAGGGACCTTAGGGGAGACCGAGTAGCAGAAGAGGGAAGCCATTAGGTCTGGTGTCTGATTGGACTATAGCTCATTATGCCCAAATGAGTTTTCTCATGTATAAAATGGAGATAGAGTGATTACTAGCTATGCATATTCCAAAGACTATGTGTGATCTGAATGAGAACCATGCATAGTGCTTTGAACCATATCCAGACTATGGGCTCAATAAAAGTAGCTTTGGTGATGCTTTTACTATTAACTTGTGCTTGGTATTGGTTTTAACTTGACTACAGATGTCACATGAATGAATGAATGAATGAATGAATGAATAGAAGGAGTTAATTAACCCTGGGCCAACACATGCCCGGATGGCTCTATTTATAACTCTCCCATTGTGTGGAGCAAACTACTTCCTCTACGTAGCAACTCCTTATCAAGTGTCCATCTCAGCTACTGCCCATTGGATCCTACCCCCTCCTGCTCCAACTCCCAAGATCCAAGCAAGGTCCCCGGGCCCACCTGTTGAATCTGATGAGCTCCTGCCTTAGGACGGTGTTCATGGATTCCTCATAGACCACAGGATACAACTTCATGACCTCTTCCAGGTCAAAGTCTTTGGGAAGCTTGGAGAGTATGTCTTTGGCCAGCTCTTCAACCACTTCCTTAAAGTTCAGACAATAGAGATGTGAATGAGAAATAAGACCTGCAGGCTAAGGTTTTATCTGAGTAACTAAAGTAGTGAACATCTGTGTTTGTGTGTGTGTGTGTGTGTGTGTGTGTGTAGGGAGGTTACTGGGGCGTTCTACCTCCAAGCTACACCCCCTCCCTTTTATTTTTTGTTTTTGAAATGGGGTCTCACTAGGTTGCTGAGAGTCTCTGTTGCTGAGGCTGTCACAGCCAGCTCCTTGGGACCAGCGCCTGGTGCAGATGGGACTCTATCTCAGTGCCAGCTCCACTTGGGAAAGCAATAGGTCATTCCTCAGCATTGATCAAGAGAAGCCTAGGGCACTGGGCTTAGCTAAGTAGATATGAGGACAGGCCCAGAAGACCAAAGAGAAGTAGAGCCTGGATGTGGGAAAGCCAGATAGCTCTGCCATTCTATGGGTCTGGGAGGCTGGAACATATACTTCTGTCTTCCTACTACAGGGAATTTCCACCTCCATGTTGGGACACACCAACCAGGCTGGTTTGCCTTCATACCAATGACCACTTATGGCACCACGAACCCTGTCAAGAAACCCAATAAGCCAGATTTTCAGCTGAGAGGTGTTGAAAATAAGGCAGCTTGGGAGGCAGAGAAGGCAAGGGCATAGTGGGAGAGAGAAGAGGGTGGTGGTGTCAGGCAGGACATGGTTCAGGGTCTGGCTCTGCCTCTGGTTTTATGAAGGATTTTCAGCTTCCTCTTTCAGGCTCATTCCCTCTTGTTTAAAGACTGGATGAGTATGTCACAGACTGTACACTGGCACCACTAGAAGTATCCAGAATGGTTTTAGGTGTTTCCAGGACAAATAATGTTGGATTACATGGTAAGAAAATTACACTCTTTTCAAGTTTTGATCATCTTTCCCATTTCATTCTTCTCAAAGAGAAAGTCTCAAATTGGCGCTAATTTAACAATTCTTTAACACTTGCTGATCTTCCCCCTTTTAAGAAGTCAGCAAGCAGCCTGGCATAGTGGCGTACGCCTATAATCCCAGTATTTGGGAAACTGAGACAGGAGGATCACAGGTTCAAGGACAGCCTCAGCAACTTAGGAAGACCCTATTTCAAAATAAAAAAAATAAAAAGGGATGGGGGTGTAGTTCAGAGATAGAATCCCCTAGGTTCAATCCCAAGTACATAAAATAAAAGAAAATAAAAATAAAAGAAGCCAGCAAGGCCTTAGCTCCAGGCCTTTGGCCAGCAAAATAATCTCAAAACTTAATAACTATCTGGCTTTCCCTCCCTCCCTTCCTCTCTCCTTCTCTCCCTCCCTCCTGCCTTCCACCTTGTTGTGCCTACCATGACTTTATGGAAGTGATGATGGGTTTCTACTTATGGTTCTAATATGCAGGGTTTTTTGTTTGTTTGTTTTACTTGTTTTTGTAGTACTGGGAATTGAACCCAGCAGCATTCTACCGCTGAACTACACTCCCAGCCTTATTTTATTTTTTATTGTGAAACAAAGTCTCGCTTAGTTGCTGAGGCTGGCGCCTCAAACCTGTGATTCTCCTGTCTCAGCTTCCCAAGTACTGGGATTACAGCTGTGCACCACCATACCTGGCTTAATATGCAGTTTTTATAATAAATGTTTTTAAGCAAAGTAAAGTTAGTTTTAAAATAATAAATAAATTGAGTACATATAGAGCTGATATGTGGATATACAAAAAATCATGAAGCTTATATAGGAATAGTTGACATTTTGGAAACCCTGGTTCCCTTTTAGCTCTGTGTTTAAGGACTCAGTAGTAAGATCAGAACACACACACACACCCTCCCTCAGGGGTTTGCCAGGCCTTCACTTTTCTGCCTTCTTGGTCATCACCCATAATCCTGTGTGCCCACTAGATGGAAAAGTGGCCAGGAAATTGAATTATGTCTCCCCCCCCCAAGCCTGGTTACCTGAGAGGACTTTCCACTCCCTCCTGACTGTCTAGGGAGGGTCAGCAGCACCCCTTGAAAGAGCTGGTTGGTTTCCTGGTTGTCCTTGGTGATGTCGGCATTATCATGGAGGCCAAATACCTCTGGGGGGGCTGTGATGGGGAGGGTCCTGAGATATTCGATATAGGACTGGAAAGGAAATTGTCAGTTGACATAAATGCAGGGTTCCACAGATGACTCAGGGCCTGGCTGGGCCCAACCCAACAGGAATCACATTGTATCAGTCAGTAGCAGCCCCCACCCCAGGCTGGGTGAACACATCCCAAGCTTTTCCTCATACAGCTTCTGGAAAGTGAGCGTGAAAGCAGGTGAGCTGAGTATCTTCCCTTCCACCCCTGGCTTCCTCTCTGTTCTCCAAGTAGTCCTGGTTTTAGAGTTATACAGAACTGGGTTTGGGTCCTAGCTCTATTGCAAACTACCTGTGTGACCTTGAGCTAGTCATCTGAAACCCTGATTTCCTTGACTGTAAGTGGGAAGACAAATGGTTATAAAGGAATAAGGCTTTGGCCTTATTCATCCTTCCTCCGGATTTCTAGTTTTTACCTTCTCTATCTCATCTCTGTTCCTGTCCCTCCCCTTTAGCCACCTTCTGAACCTTTGTTTACAAGTAGAAATTACCAGCCCGTTCACTACTAAGACTTCATCTTACCCACCCTTTTCTTCCCCTCAATACTCTAGATGGACCCATATTTTGAAAGACCTTGTCTACCAAATACCCAGTATTCATTGAACAGTAACAATGTCTTTCTTGTGGGCTTTTTGAAATATTGGAAACAACTTATGGAGCCAAGTTAGAAGGCCCAAGGCCTGGCTCACCTTGGCTACACTGCAGCCCCAGTCATATGGAGAATACTGGGCCCTTTTGGGGAAAGAGTTAGGCCATCCCTTACCTGGTAGGAGCCATGAGGAGGAATGTAGTAAACCTCTCCAGGAGCGAGGAAGTAATGGTCCTGCTCAATTTCCTTACAATAGAAAGTGGACAGAAGGGACAACAGGAGACGCCTGTCTTTGTCATCAGTCACTCTGCCTCCATAATTACATTCTCCTGGGGACAGCCAACAGGGGAAGACGTTGAGCACGGGGATGGTCATCGTGAGTTTGGTCATTAACCTGGAAGAGGGGATTCTACCAGCCAACATCCCAGTTAGAGACAGGTGGCCAAGGAGACAGGGTTGCCATTGCCATATTAAGCTTGGCATGAGGAGGCCTTTCGGGAATTATCATTGCTATAGAAATGATACATGTTCGCCTATGAGAAATTAGAAAACAGATAAACTGAAAGAAAAACAATGCAATCAGCAAGAATTGCACCAAAAATAACTATTAATGAGGCATTTTCCAGACATTTTTTTCTATGTAGGTGTATACATATATGTGAAAGGTATTACTAAAATGTGGCTTAGGACCAGGAATTGGGAATGAGACAGCCCAGAGTTCCAATTCCAGCTCTACCACTTAGTAGGAACTTCTCGTTGGTCAAAATGTAGAGATTCATTGCAATATCCAGCTTACAAGATTGTGCCTCAGACTGAGATGATACTTATAAATCATTTAGCATGATGTTTAGCCTACAGGAAACATTCAATTAATTATAGCTATTACAAATACATATATTTTAGAAAAATGAGATTATCCTATACATATTGTTCTCTGAATCTCGATTTCTACACTCAGATTTCTACACAAGAAATTAAGTAATTCTTTGGAGGGACATCAGATCCAGCTCACCAACCCCATGATGCATTTTCTAGCTCGTCCAGATTCCATAGCATTGCAGTATGTGGGTGCTGCCTGGTACCTGGTAGGTGGGTCAACACACTAGAGCTGCAAGGAGTTGATACGTATGTGTGTGTGCACGCGCACATGCACAAGGGCACCCTGTAGGGCGGGCTCATTCCCAGGCTCAACCATTTCACAAAAAGAGGTCTATAAAGCTGGGCGTGGTGGCACATGCTTGTAATCCCAGTACCTGGGAGGCTGAGACCAGAGGATCTGGGTTCACAGCCAGCCTCAGCTACTTAGTGAGGCCCTCCGCAACTTAGTGAGATCCTGTTTCAAAATAAAGAATAAAAAATAGGGCTGGGGATGTAGCCCAGAGGTAGAATGCCCCTGGGTTCAATCCCTGGTACTGCCCCCCCCCAAAAAAGTCTATAGCTAGTAAAATGAAGTAAGAGTTAATCAAGAGGCCTGGGCTTTACACAATCTGGGAGGGGTCTCGGTGTCTAGGAGGGGTCCTGGGTGTCCAGTTCAGGGAGATGTAAGGGACTGGAAGAAGCTCACACTGAGTAACATGAGTCCTATGGAAGCCACTCTACCTTGAGCCAGCGTATGTAGATTTCTACAGCCTTCTGTTGATGTCTTCAGCCCTTCAGCAAAGTTCAGTTTGAACACTGCAGCTGGTTTCAGCTGTTGGAGGTTTGTGACAGCACTTGAACTACAGTGTTAAAGGGAGAGTGGCTTTCTCCTGGCTGAAGTCGGTGTGGCAGTGTTAGAGGGCACCAGAGTCAGGGTGCAAGGTCCCATCACCACTTCCTCATTGGGAATTATTTTCAGGAGATGCTCTTGCAGGCTCTGGGTTTTGTTTTATGTTCTTTCATAAGAAAGATTCATTTCTTTATAGTTACATACATGTCTGCTTTTTATAGCAAAAGCACAAGTTCCTAGAGGGGCTGGGATGTGTCTTAGGCCTCTTCTATTTTTATTTTATTTTATTTTTGCAATACCAGGGATTGAACCCAGGGGCGTTCTACCTCCACGCCACACCTCTGGCCCTACTTTTTTATACTTTATTTTTGAAACTGGGTCTCACGAAGTTGCGGAGGGCCTCACTAAGTAGAGAGAGAGAGAGAGAGAGAGAGAGAGAGAGGCAGAGAGAGAGAGAGAGAGAGAGAGACAGAGAGAGAGCTGAGGCTGGCCGCGAACCCGGATCCTCTGGTCTCCGCCTCCCAAAGTACTGGGATTACAAGCGTGCGCCACCATGCCCAGCTAGGCCTCTTCTAAAGTCCCAACTATCCTTGCTACAGAGCTGGGTACCAGATTAAGAATGGGTGATTTTGTCCAATCTGTCTTGACAACCTCTCTGTAAATGAGCTGTCTCATTAGCTAGTGACGGTGGAGAACTCTAATGATCTTCTCTACCTGGTTCTTCTTTCCCTCTAGGCACATGGGAAGGACCCTCCTCTGTGTCCCTCAGAGTGGGCTGGACCATGTGACAAGTTCTTGCACACTTAGTTGCTAGTGTGAGCCCTTCAGTGCTATCCCTGTTGCAGTGACCACACAAGTATATGTTAAGATGGGAGTAATGAAAATTGGTGGGGCCTTTACTAACTATGCCTCTGATAATTATAATGAGCAGAGACCCTTATCAATTCATGCTGGACATGGAGAATGGGTAAGTAATAAACCTTTGTCTTTCACCTTGGAGATTTGGGAATAGTCAGGGATAGCCTGACTAGCCTATACTGACTGGTGCAGGTAGAAAGGAACTGTCCCCAGGCTGGCTGGCACGGGTAGGGTAGGTTGGTTTATGACCTGCAAGCAGTCCTTTATAAAGACACAATTCCAGGACAGCTATGCATTCATGCTGTGGTGTGAAGGGGAGCCCCTGGATGTGCTTCTGCCTTGCACAGAATTATGGGAACTTGTACTGTGTGTATTGCTTGGGTTTTGTATCAGTAGGCACTACACTGAGTTAAGATCAGCATGGCCTTCTACAACTGAACATAATCACTCTAATGTAGGTTTCTCAGCATTGACACTATTAACCTATATTGTGGGGGTTGTTCTGTGCATTGTAGAATGTCTAGAGGTATCCCAGGCTGAAGCAGATTGCACATTAGATGCCAGTAGCATCCCTCTTTAGTTGTTGCAACTAAAAAAACATCTCCAGACTTTGCCAAATATCACCTGGGGGGCAGAACTGCCCACAGTTCAGAACTACTGCTTTAAAGCCTCAGTCTCCTCAGCTGTAAAATGGGGTTACTAACATGAAGTTTGTAAGGTTTCTGTGAAGGCTCAAAGTGCATAAGTTCATGTCACTGTTTGGGAAAGGTCCAGGCAAACTCCTTAACATATGAATCTGAAGAGGGAATTTGTATGTGATGTTGAAGATGTCCCAGTCTTTCTACTGAGTTGCAGTTTGACCTTTGGCCATGACATTTCATTCATTTAGCACATCTCTATTTTATCTCCTGGCTCTGGGGTTGCACTGTGTATTCCTTGAGGGCAGCAGCTATATCTTATACATCTAAATTCTTCCATATCATGTACTATACATAGAGTGACCAGTGAAAGATTGCTGATGAATTGCTTTAATACCAAACAGCTAGGATGGCTCCCGCCCTCTGATGGGAATGCTTTCCTTCTTTCCACTCCCTTTTATTCTTACTGGTAAAATTCTTACTCATCCCTGAAAACCCGTCTCTTAAACCTTCAAAGAGTTTTCCATGATCATCTCCTCCCTAGCCTGAGATTTAATCACTGCTGCCTTTCTACTTTGTTTCTCTTACTGAACTTATCGCTGTATTGCCACTTATTTATTTATATTTTCTACCTTTGTAGACTATGAGCCACTTGACCATAGGTAATACACCTTGATTTCCTTGTTTTGTTTTTTTACTATATCCAGCACGATGACCAGCCTTAGTAAGAGTTCAATGTTTGTTGAGTGAATGAATGAGGAAGTGAATAAGTGGAAAGAGACAGAAGCAGGAAAGCAGGAGGGTGGAATATGGTACTGGAGGTTTATGGCAGCAAAGCTCCACCCATAAATACCTGTCAGGTAGGTCAGAGCTTCAAACGGCACCTCCTTGTAGTCATTGAGAAACATCTGGATCTGCCGCATACTAATCCTTAGGTCAGATTCATTGAATTCATAAGGAATGTTCCAACCTGCAAGAGGTAGAAAAGATTAGAGGCTTCAGTGCTGAGAGCTCTTAATTTCCACTCAGAGACTGAGCTGCTGGAATTAAGCATCATTATGGATCAAGAGCCTCTTTCAGCCTTATGAATATACAGCGCCGGGCCAATGCCTTGACATTTATTGCCAGTGTGGGAGCCATTCTGCTTGTGAAAACATCCATCCTAAAATCAATTTCCTTATGGGTCTCCCCATTTGTTAAGGAAGATGTTAACATCCTGGGATTTGTGGAATGAGAATTATTCAGCCCAGTTGGAATACTGTGGTAATACACAGAGCTCCAAAAATAACACTACAACATAGCTGAGAGTGTAGCTATGACTGGACAACAGAACGAAGTTGGTTTTATTTTTTCACGGTACTGGGGATTGAACCCAGGGGTGCTCCACCTCCGAGTTACACCCCCAGCCCTATATTTTATTCTTTATTTTGGAACGGCGTCTCACTAAGTTGCGGAGGGCCTCACTAAGTAGCTGAGGCTGGCCGCGAACCTGCGATCCTCCTGTCTCCGCCTCCCAAGTACAAGGATTACAAGCGTGCGCCACCACGCCCGGCATGAAGTTGGTTTTGAGACTTCCCCTTCTTGCACTCATGGGAGGACTGGATGGTCAGCCTTAAAGATTAACTGCTGCTTGCATTTCCAAGGGTTAATGATAAGTGCCCACTGGGGCTAGACAATGACATAAAGGTGTGTAGGGGCCTGGCGTAAGACAGCAGGATATGGTAGGCCCTGTGCTGAACGGAGGATTTCCCTTCCTAAAAATTCACATGCAAATTAAAAATATAACAAAATAGTAAAATTTATGTGTTGGAAAACAAGGCACAATGGGGCAGTTGGTTGGGAGTCAAACTGTTCCGTGGATTTCTAGAGGTCGGGCATGGATAGCAGAGGTCTGTGAGAACGTGGTGCATGAAACGCAGATGCAGAGGGACTGTCCTTATCCTTCTGTCCTCAGTGGAAGAGGCACATGCCCTGCAGAGCTAACTGGGGCTGGCTAGAGTGTGGAGGTAGAAGGAGAGGAAGTAGATGCTCAGAGAGAATCACCATCAGAACAATTTGCCTCCTTATCTAACTCGAAAAGACTGCTAGGAATACCCTGTGGTGGGTCACTTCATGGCTGTTGAATAGAATTAAAGGCAGCCCATGTGTGAGAGAAAGGTAATCCAACACGAACACCATGATGATATGAGATTTGTATTGAGCAGTTTGATAACTTGCCCTAACAAGACTACCTAGTTACTCATAAATTAGGCCATGGATAGGTTACACTGATAAATAAATTTATTTATTTTTTGTGGTACTGGGGATTGAACCCAGGGGCATTCTACCTCTGAGCTCCACCCCCAGCCCTATTTTTATTCTTTATTTTGAAACAGGGTCTCACTAAGTTGCAAAGGGCCTCACTAAGTAGCCGAGGCTGGCCGCGAACCCAGATCTTCCGGTCTCAGCCTCCCAAGTACTGGGATTACAAGCATGCGCCACCATGCCCGGCTAAATAAATTTATTATTATTATTTTTCAGAAGATGCACAGAAAATGTCACAGGTATATTTCTTCAATTGTTCTCATGGAAAGAGAGCTACCTAAAATGTCATAAGTTGCCTGGTGATAGCTCCCTGGAGAATGGTCCTTGTGCCCACGGGACGCAAGCACGTGCAAAGTGAAGAGCCTGCAGGCCTCTCGTTACCCCATTCCTTCAGTAGGGGGGCTCTGGTTTTGGGGTACCACCCTCTTTCCCTGGTGTTGACATTGATGTGGTTGTTGGATTGCCAGATTTGGCAAATAAAAATATAGGACACTAAGTGAAATTTTAATCTTAGATAAATACCAAGTCTTATTTAGTATAAGTATGTCCAAAATATTGTATGCTCTATGTACTGTATTTTACTGGCCACCCCATCTGAGAACAAACCTGAACACAGGCCTGCAAACATAGCTGCACCTGTGATCCTTCCCCAGGCTACCCAGGTGTGCTGTCGTAGCTTACCTAGGGGTCCAAAGTTCCTCCTTTCTTGAACAATGGCATGGAAGAAGCAAAGGCCAAACAACAGCTTTTGCCACATCACTGGCTTTGTGCAGCTTTGGAAGAACACAGGGTCTGAGACAGGGTCATTGAGGTAGGAGCGCAAAAGGTTGGCCCGGAGCCCTTTGGGGGGCTCGTTGGTCATTTTGATCCCATTCTGAAGAATGCTAACTGGAAACTTCTCTGATGGATAGCTGGTTAACCAGAGTCTGAAAGAACAATGGATCCAACTATTCAGAGGAATGCAATAAGTTCTACTGAAAAAAGAATAGCTACCATTTATTAAGTACCACGAGATACCAAACACATGCTAAGAATTGAGTATATGTCCTTTGGTTTCCTTTAATCCTCGCAGCCACCCTTTGAGGAGGGATTTGCCATCCTTTTACCAGTGAGGAAACAGAGGCACGGGGAGGTCAGGTGGATTTTTAAGGACATACCACTTACAGGTAACTGGTATGAACTTGGGACTCTCTGACTCTGAAGCCCTCACTCTTAAGACCCTTACTGCTCCACTACTGGACTTTCTGAGCACCAATTGTGGACAAAGCACTCTACCAGGCACTGCAGGAGTGACTGAAGTGAGCAATTGTTTTTAGCCTCCAAGTATGGCCTTCTTGCTTAGGTGAGAAAGTGGGGGCCAGACTTAAAAGATAAGCTGCAGGATGTGGGAGTACAAGACCACAGGAAGGGCAGAAATAATAGACTGTGGGGATCTATGAGAAGAAAAGGGTTTAAGGAGTTGGAGGGAGCCAGGCAAACATCAGACAGTGAAAGTGGCAAACTGTGGCCAGTGAGCTAAATCTAGCCCATCACCTGTCTTTGTAAATAAAGTTTTATTGGAACATGGCTAAGCCCTTTCATTTACATCTTGTGCCTGACTGCTTTCACCTTACAACTTCAGAGTTTTATGGTTGCAACAGGGACAATATGGCCTACAAAGCCTAAATTATTTACTATTTGGTCATTTAGAGAGAAAGCATGCTGACCCCCATCAAGCAGGAAGTGGAGCTGGGCATAGTGGTGCATGTCTGAGAATGAGACAGGAGGATTGCAGATTCAAGGTCAGCCTCAGCAAACTAGCAAGGTTCTTGGCAACTTAGTGAGACCCTGTTTCAAAATAAAAAATAAAATAGGGCTGGGGGTATAGCTCAGAGGTATAATGCCTCTGGGTTCCACCTCTAGTACCAAAAAAAAAAAAATGATAAAATGGGCCTTACAGATATGAAGGGTTTTTTTCTTTAAAATGTGAAAGTTAATTTATTCCCACAAAAAGGGGGAATATATATATAAAAGTGTTTAGAAGGAAATAAAAGGTGTAACTTTCCACCTATAGGTTAACATTTTGATATATTGTAATCCAGGCTTTTATTGATTTGTTTTTCTTGCCCAAGCTCAAGTTACAGGATACACCATGGCATCCTGTTTTATATGTTTGTTTGTGTTTTGATAGACATTAGAGAGAGGTTTTCAACAGGTGGATTTGGGGAGTTGGGAGGCCTTTAGAGATACAGGTCAGGTTAAGCAACTGCACAGAGGAGGGGGAGCTGGGATGTGGTCAGGCTCGTGGACAGCTGACTGTGGAGAAAGCACGGGGCTGGGAGAGGAGAGAAGAGGTCATAACTGACGGCCTGAGGCCTGATTTCAGTCCCCCCTTTCCCTTTAAAGTCATCGGAAAATCTATTTACAACTAGCCTGCATTCCTTTCTGGCAACAATTAATTAGTATTAAACAGTAACACATCAGCAAGACTAAGTTTTTTCTTCATTGCGTGTCATCAGTGGTCAATGAATCTACTCACCGTTCCAAACCAAATAACATTCTTGAAACTAAATGGACTTTCCCTTAAACTCTCTGTCCTTTGGAAGTCTTCCATGACTACAAATCAAATGTGGGCCTAATCTCACTTTGTAAACAAGCACCACTTTCCTATTTTCAGGCAGATAGGACCAAAATGAAAATAACCAGCAAGCTTGATTGCCTAGAGCAGGGGTCAGCAATCTTTTCCCATAAAGGAGAGAATAGTAAACATCTTAGATTTTGTGGGTTCACATGGTGTTTGTCTCAACTAGTTGAGACACAAAAGTAGCCATGGAGAATATATGATTATGAGTGTTTTTCAATAAAACTTTATTTATGAACACTGAAATTTGAATTTTGCACAATTTTCATGTGCCATGAAAGATAATTTTTAGTTCTTTTTTTAACTATTTAAAAGTTAGATTACAAGTCATATAAAAAACAGGCAAGTAGTCTCAGCCACTAGGGAAACTGGGGCAGGAGGATAGCAGGTTCAAGGCCAGCCTCAGCAATTTCTCAGCAATTTAGGGAGACTCTTAACCTAGCCAGACCCTGTTTCAAAATTAAAAAGGGTTGGGATTGTAGCTCAGAGGTAGAAGGCTCCTGGGTCCAATCTCCAATACTAAATAAATAAATACATTAAATTAAATTAAAATGAAAAGAGCTGGGAATGTAGCTTGGTGGCAGAGCATCCCTGGGTTCAATCACTAGTATTGCACTTAAGAAAAAAAGGCAGCAGGCTTGACCCACTGATCAATCTTATTCTCTGGCATAGAATAAGAGGATCTCTTAACATCTGAGTTGAAAGGGACTTTAAATTCTATCTGGTTCTACTTTTCATTCTATGAATGCAAAAAATGAAGTTGAGCCTTGATGGGTTTTATTTATTTATTTATTTTTTGCGGTACCGGGGATTGAACCCAGGGGCGTTCTACCTCCACACTACACCCCCAGCCCTATTTTTTATACTTTATTTTGAAACCGGGTCTCACGAAGTTGCGGAGGGCCTCACTAAGTAGAGAGAGAGAGAGAGAGAGAGAGAGAGAGAGAGAGAGAGCTGAGGCTGGCCATGAACCCGGATCCTCCGGTCTCCGCCTCCCAAAGTACTGGGATTACAAGCGTGCGCCACCATGCCCGGCTCTTGATGTGTTTTAAAGTTCATAATAATCAAATAGCTGCTTCCAATGTTGATTAAAATTCCATGGAGCCCAAGAAATATAGGACAGAGGAATGACAAGTGCTACCTAGACTACAGGTGGTATTTTTTTTACTATTAATATTTTTGTGTGTGTGTGTGGTTCAGGGAATTGAACCCAGGGGCATTCTACCTCTGAGCTACACCCCCAGCCCTATTTTATTTTTTTATTTTGAATCGGAGTCTCACTAAGTTGTGTAGGGCCCAAGTTGCTGAGGCTGGCTGCAAACCTGTAGTCCTCCTGTCTCAGCCTCCCAAGTATTGGGATTACAGGTGTGTACCACCACGCCCGGCAGACTAATAATAATTTTTAAAAATCAGTCTTGCTGATATTTAATCTGCCTTCCTAGACCCATTTGTTATCACTTCCCCTAACAACTTCTTACAGCACACACCCACAGTCATAGGCTAACTTCTCAGGATTCCCTAATATACCTCTTTACTTTTACAAATGCTGTCCCTCCTGACTGGAATGTCCTTCCTGGCAAACTCTAGGCAATTGTCAGTCTTCCAGACTGTCTCCAACTTTCCTGTCCCTCTCCCATGTTCCCTGGTTCTTGTTCGGGTATTACATGGTGTCATTATTCATCGGCCTTTTGTTAGATCAAGAGCTTCTTAGGGGCAGGGCTGGGTCTTGCTATCTTTGCAGGCCCAGCCACCAGCATGCTTCCTGGAGCTTGCGGCTGGGTCTGGAAGACAGGTGGCGGTGGGACAGCATCTCACCTGAATCTCATGTGGGTGCTCTCAGGAACAATCACCTCCTCACAGATTTTCTCCAGCATAGGCATCCAGCTTGTGGCCAGATGGCAGTTCTGCAAGACCACCCAGGTCCCATCTTTGATGGCATTGTTGATCATTTTGGCAGCAATAGGGCCTTGGCCTTGGCCAAGGGAGATGGTCTGTAGTCTGGTACCTCCCATGCCAACGTCGTCTGCAAATTTCAGCAGGCCTGAGAGCAGGAAGAAAAGGGGCTTTTGAAAGAGGACAGGCTGGCTAAGCCCACTTTAACAGCCACCACACAAAAGGAGGGGCTACATTAAAGTATTGGATTCTGAAAGAAACTCATTGGCTTCTTTTCTAACAGTTTCTCTATAGTGTCCTGGCTGGTCTCAAAATCATGATCCTCCTGCCTCGGCCTACCAGGTAGCTAGGATTATAAGCACATGCCACTGAGCCTCGCTTTCATTGGCTTCTGCTAATTATGAAAATAAGTATCTCTCTGAGAAAGCTTTGGACACCTAATAAGATGGTGGATGAGGCTAAAGTCAACTCCCCTTTTGCTCTAAACATGGTCATTCTTTCTATAAAAGAATGATGCAGGTGGGCTCTATGGTGCATACCTGTAATTCTAGTACTTGGAAGGCTGAGATAGGAGGATCGCAGGTTCAAGGCCAGTGTATGGTAACTTCGGGAGACCCTATTTCAAAATAAAAAAATAGGTCTGGGGGGTGTAGCTCAGAGGTAGAATGTCCCTGAGTTTAAGCCCCAGTACTGCTCCCCCACATGTACACACACAATTATAAAAACTAAAAAGAAAAGAAATCAGGTTTAAAAGAAAGCAAAATTCTTAGGTGTGAAAAATGAAAAGGAAACTCAAAACTGGAGGTGAGCATATAACCAAATAACTAGGAACTGGGTTTTCACAAATTTATTTTAGTAGGAAATATACACATTTTTACAGTGAGATTAATAATTTTCTTTTATATCATCTCTCTTCCCCAGTGGTAGCCAAGGTTATTAGATTGGTGAATCATTCCAGAGACATTTTATGCATTTAAATAATTGCATATATACTATTACATTTATATGAATTGTAGAACACCACATTTACCTGTTTCACTTAACAATGTGTCTTATAGATCTCTCCCATATCAGCACATATATAAAGGCCTATGTTTTCATGGTTAGATAGTATTTCACCACTGGAAAATACCATACTTTATTTAACCAGTCTAGTGGGTAGAATTTTGATGTCCATGGGAAACAGCTTTGTACTCCTAAGAGGTGGGAAGCTAGAACTGAGACTTATGTGTAAAGTTAGGATCTTCGAAGAGCTGCACCTTCATGTTAAGAAGGGCACAAGCCTGACTACTAACTCCCAAAAGCAACATAGAAGATTGTCCCTGACCTGGAACATGGGTGGGAAAAAAATAAGCAACAACTCTCCAGTCATAAATCAAAACACTGAGTTCCCACCACATGCAGATGAGGGGTATGAATTAACAGAACCCTATGGTGGAGGATTCCCTAGGTGAGAAATTCTCCATAAGATTGATCCAGAATGTCAAGGCCCCTGGGCACCAATGTTTGCATAGGCAACGTTGTTTGGTGGAGATGCTCCTAAAACCCAACGTAGATGAGACTTGCACAAAATAACACCAACTTGATTACTGTGAACTTACTATGAAAGTGCAAACTACACAAGGAAGTACACCACTCTAAGGGATAGTCAGCACACAGGACAATCAATCTGAACTAATATCCCAAGGATTCCATATGGTCTTTGTGACTGTGTCCTCACAAATTCATGTGTTGAAGTCTTAATCCCTAGGTTCTCAGAATGTGACTATAATTGGATTGGTGTTTTACAGAGGTGGTTAAACTGGAAGATAAGGAAGCTATCAAAACCTACTGGGATTATGTGAAAAGTACACAGGCATGAAGGTGCTCCAATAGGCCACAGACTGAATAATATGAGCATCACAAAGAATAAGGATGGCAGTGGAGTCAAACACCACCATATTTGAAATATCTAGTATGTTAAAATCCAGGCAGCATTCACAATGGTACAAAAAAAAATCTTGATGGTTCACTGTTCACTTTGGAGGTTATGAGGGCATCAGTTCAATATTCTGAGTACTGGTAAATAAAGAGAAAGAATCAAGCATCTATTCTGCCCTCTGTGTTTGAACTATATTCAGAGTAAACCAAAGAGTTGACAAGGGGGAATTCTTCTTTAGAGAAGAGTTTCAGCTAATGAATGTGGAAGGAAGGATAGAATTAAAATATCACCATTTTGTAGCCCCTAATGAGATAATGGATCTTGGTAACGATTTTCAAAGGCTGCTGAAACCATTAAAGTCAGTGATTCCCAGCACTGGCTGCACAATGGAATTACCTGAAAAGCTTTATAAAACATGATGCCTGGGTTTCATCCTAAAGATTTTAATTTAATTGGTCTAGCATGCATTGAGATTGTTCTTAAAGCTCCGCACGTGATTCCAATGTACAACCAAGGTTGAGAACAATCACTTTAGGTAAAAGGCTGATGGGAAACTCTACAAGGGAGGAGCAGGAGGAGGTGGGCAGGGTGCTGGCTCATTTGATAATGCCCGATCCTACTGACCAGTCCTAATCAGGAAAGGGCAGCCAACCAGGCAGTATGCACCTCCTGATGTGAGACACGAGGAGGAACACAGTACCTATGAAGTTTCTTGTGAAATCATCCAAGCTGAGTCAGATTGGGCTTCTAGAGCAGAGACAGGAATAGGCTAAATACGCCCCTGGATGCAGCCGGCCATCTTCTACTGACACAGCATCATCTTATCATGTTCAGTTTCATCATTAGCATCGCCAGATCATATTCTGACCTTCCCCCCTTTCTCTGCTTTACCTTTCTTGGCTTCACCCTAGTTTCTCTCTTATAAATTTGCCACATTAAGGATATAGGTGGAAAAGCAAAGGTACCAAACAGGGGTCATGGATTCTTCCTTGACAGTAACTTTTGAGTGCTTACAGGAACCTGGAACTAGTTCATTCCGGCTCCCTCCTCTGCCTTCCTTCCAGGCTACAGGGTGCTGGCTTTCTATCTGGTGAGGGAGGATGGCCAAACCCCTCAGCTCTCACAGGAGAATGTCAGTCTTGTCATTTGTACTTCTTGTACTCTTTCTGCATTCAGCAACAGGGAAAACTAAAGCGTCAAGATTCCCTGATAGAACACAAAACTACTCTATGTCTGTCAACAATACATATCCTCCTATATATACACATTATTTCTGGAAAGAGACACGAAGCTGTTAAGAGTGGTTACCTCTGGGAAGGCGAGGAGGAAGCTGTGCTTTACACTCTGTAACCAGGATTTCTCAACCTTGGCACGAGTGACATTCTAGGCCAGGTCTTCTTATGTTGTGGGAAACTGTCCTGTTAACTGGAGGATGCTGAGCAGCATCCTTGGTCTCTATATTCTAGACGGTAGAAGTACCCTCCCCCTAGTTGTGACAACAAAAAAATGTTTCCGTATATTGCCAAATGTCCCCCAAGGAGGCAAAATCCCCCCTGGTTGAGCCGCAATCCTATACCTTTTTTGCCTTGTTTGATTCTTTTTAAAACTACATGTAGTATTAATTATTCAAAAAAATTAAAAAAGCAATAAAGAAAATTGTTTAAGACAAAGATGAAGCTAGCATCCAGCAGGTTAAATTTAATCCTGGGTGCTTCCCTTACAGCATTTTTAGGAAATTCAATGAGTTATCATGATTAAAAAAATGGGTAATTTCCCATTTCTGGTTTCTCTTGGAAAATCAAATGATCTGGGTGATTCTAGATTCACATTCCAAGATGGAACAATTTGTGGGTGCTGATTAGTACTGCTCCTTTTAGGTGGGAGATGAAATGTTCAATTGCTTCAGTCCCAGCTTAGCCTGTTACCTGCTTGCCCTTCAAATCCCTGCTGTAGAGGACACGCTACTGGTCAGCCATTTACACATTCTGGGCTTTTGGTACTCCTCATATAATATTGTGTCCTTACCTGCCATTGGGTCTGCACCGGGAGACAACACGAAAATTAATGGTGCACAACAATTGGAATCATTGTAGGATCCCTGGAGATCAAATGTAGGGGCTTCGATGTATGCCTTTCCCATGTTTTCACTAATGAACTCCCGAACAGCTGGGACCATCTTGTCGGGCCGCAAACATCGGAGGATCACCATCCTCTCTAATCCTTGAAGGTACTTCCATGTTCCAGGAAATGTTTCGTCATGGGGCCAGGCTGAGTCATAGATCATTTTCCATTCATCCACATTTTGTTCCAAATGTTCCATCAGGCCTTTCAGTTTGTGTAACGAGGATGCGCGAACAACTTCTCCCCATGATTTCTCAGATAACCACTCAGGAACCGGGTTAGTAAAGGGGTTCTCCAGGGCAACGCCTCCAGTTAGAAGGAAGTGCCAAATTTCTTCATCAATCTGCTTCTTCTCCTTCAAAATGCCGATGGTCAGGAGGAGGGAGAAGAGCAGCTTGTCCTTCTCAAACAGAGAGCGGCACACATTGTTGTAAATGCTCAGGGTGAAATGTTCAATGATGTATTCAATACGCATATCCAGCTCCTCGCTCTTGGCGCTGTGGGCCAGCGAGTGCACGTAGAGGTTGATGAACCATGTCAGGGAGTACTGGTACATGGGCTCGATGTGGGCCAGGTCAGAGATACAGAAGAAGATGGTGGCCGAGTGTACGGCCACCGGCTTGTAGCCCATCCGTGTCGCGTCAATCTCCATTTCCGTCGCAGAAGCTATTTCCTGTTTCTCAGAGATTTCCTCAGATAGCAGTTTGGAGGAGGACAGAACTTTGATGGCAGTTTCGTCCTCAAGGATGTTGCCCTCGGACATGGAGAGGACCTCTAAGATCTTATCTTCGATTTCCTTTAGCTGCTTCTTGTTCTGGGCACTTTCCACTATCAACTGGTTCTTTTTCTCTTCCAGTTCTGGCTTTTCCTTGGCGGCCACAATGCCAAGGAGTTGATCTTGGAGACCCAAGGGGGTGATCATGAAGTTGAGGAGACAGACTTTGACGGCGACTTCAGGGAGGTAATGTGGGTTCCTCAGACGGGTGGTGATGTACAACTTAAAATCCCTCGAGTATTCAATGATATTCTCACCCAACCGCATGTACTCAACCCCTTGCTGCTTGAATGTGGCCTTGAGCAAGATGGGTTCAATGAAGGCATCCAGCTCCTCTCCGACATTTTCCAGTAAGACGGGGGTGCCAAACTGCAGAGAGTTTTCCAGCGTCCTCACGTAGTTGCTATCAGAGAACTTGATGACGGACAGTTTATTCACTTTCTCCATGTTCTTGATCCACTTATTGGCCTGTCCCTGCGGGTCAATCATCAAGGCCCAGCGTCTGGAATTGGACACAATGATGCCATTGTCAATGGAGAAGGAGTCGACAGGAAGCCCAGCAATCTGCCAGGCACGGATTTTTACAGGATCCCCTAACGTGTTGCTGAGACTGAAGTCACTGGAGCCGGGGATGACCCTGTTCTTACATTGGTCCAGCCACTCCTTTTGACATTGGACCCGATAATCCACTGTGAAGGCACCCAGGTAAGCCACAGTCCCTGAGGACACCAACACGTCCCCTGTCAGATTATTATAGCGGACCCCCAGCTGCCGGGCAGCTTCTGTCCATCTGCTCTTCTCCCCACCAAGGCCGCTGATCAGCTTCTCTGCCCTGTCCAGCTTTTGAGAGCAGATTTCTATGTTTTCCTCCAGCATCTTTTTCTTGGTGTTCATCTCTTCAAAGTCATCATTCAGGGCCTGGAGACGGTCTTCCACCAGCTTCAGCTCTGCGCGTTTCTGGTTCAGCTTTTGCATCTGTACTTCCAGCTTCCCCTCGGCTTCTTTCAGTCGTTCCCGCTTGGGAGCCACCACCTTGGCCACGCGGTCGTACACCTCCATGGCCCTCACCCACTTGCACAGACCCTCACAGGCAGATGACACGTTTTTAATGACAGCCGGCTGGAATTCTGGGTGATCGATAAACCTTTCCCGGATCCGCTTCATGACCAGTGGGGGGATGTTGTCTTTGTCATATGTCTTAAGGCTCTCCAAGAACTTCATATCTCCAAGAATCTTTTTTGACACTCCCCAGTAATCTTCTATCATCTTACCTGTTGGGTATAGGAAACAGAGATAAGCTGTACTGAGACATTTTGGCTGAGATGTAAAATAAAGCTCTGCAGCAGCTGCTACCCAGATTTGGAGGCCATGGTCTGGGGGCCCAGCTGACCTTGTCCACGTCATCGCTACCTTGCTCCCTGGGCTTGCTTGGGTCATGAGGACCTTCCTCCAGTTCTTCTGTGATTCCAAGTGCTTCTCTACCTCGAGCCCTTTGCCTCGGCTGTACGTGCCTGGCTCCTGACTAGACCTCAGCTCTCACTTAGCAGGCTCCATCCAGACATTTCCTTGGTCTTCTCTTTCCCTCTTCCTCCCTCCCCAGCATGCCCTTTCATCTTGCTTACTAGCAGAACTGTTCTCCTGTTAGCACGCATTGCAATCAGTCATTTTCTATTTACTTTACGCTGTCTACCTCTTGCTCAAACCTATAAGCTTCTGCTGTTTTCTAGAATTTGTCACAGTGCCTGATACTCAGTTGTATGAATAAATATGAATTGAATGGATATTGCTCCATTATCCTGTTCATAGATAGAAAGGGTAATGGGAGCTTTAGCCCATGGACACCTGTTTAGAATATTCTTTCCCGAACCTAGGTAGGTTGGATGGCACCTAGTCAGTCTTCCTTGTGATAAGCAGCCTGAGTAAATGAGGCGGAGGTCTTGGAGAAGCAGCTTTCAGATTTACAACTGGACGGGAGGCCACTCGTGGCTGCCCAGGAATGAAGCCAGGTCCTTACTCTCCTTAGCACCTGCCATACTATCAGTGAAGCAATTAAATCTCAATCCCATCCTGAAACAGTGCCTTTTTGTTTGTTTGTTCATTTTGGTACTAGGGATTAAACCCAGGGCAGTTCTACCTCTGAGCTACACTCCCAGCCCTTTTTAATTTTTATTTTGAAGCAGGGTCTTGCTAAGTTGCTGAGGCCTCAGCTGGTCTCCAACCTGCCATCCTCCTGTCTCAGTCTCCCAAGTACTGGGATTACAGGTATGCGCCACCATGCCCAGCTAACAGTGCTCTTTTTGTTGACACACTGGAAAAAACTTCCAGAGCCTTTTCAGCTCATGATACCTGCCAAGCTGGAGCTCATCAAAACAGCTGTACTTTGAGACATTATATTGGATATAATGTGTCTATTCCTTACTGCAAGCTTAGCAGCCAGCCAGATATTTCCCAGGAAGGTTTCTGGTTGCATTCCGGAAAATGATCCTGCTTCATTGAAATTCAAGGTGCCCAAAGCTAACTCAATTACTCTTGCTCCATCCAAACATACTCAGTAAATTCTTCAGGTTTGATGTATAATGTATACAACTGGCTTACATTTTAATTTAATGATGGATTCTGGGCGGATCATCAATGATCCCAAATGAGAATTGACAATCATAACCTGGCCATGCTCTGTGTATCTCAGCAGGTCTCAACCTGGCTACACTTTAGAATTATCTGAGGAGCTTTAAAAAATTCTAGTGCTCAAGATATGTCCCAGATGGATACAATAAACACCCCTAAAAGTAGGGCATGGGCTTCAGCATTCTTCAAGCTCCCCAGGTGATTCTAGGGGACTGCCAGGAGGCAGAAGTACTGGCGCGCTCATCCTCGCTCAGCCCAAATTATGGTGCCTCAGTGGCCTCCCCAAAGGATTCTCTTGGAACGTCTGCTCCTCCCTGCTTGGCCATTCTTTTTTTTTTTTTTTTTTTTGCGG
>PVJS01009092.1:0-51292 GCA_004027185.1 Glis glis
TGGGTTCAATTCCCAGTACCAAAAAAAAAAAAAGTAATAGAATTAGCAAGGTGTGGTGGTGCATGCGGGTAGTCCCAGTACTTGGGAGGCTGAGTTAAGAGGATCACATGTGTGAGGCCAGACTCAGCAACTGAGAGTGGTCCTCAGCAACTTAGCGAGACCCTGTTTCAAAATAAAAAATAAAATAGGTCTGGGGGTATAGTGTGGAGGTAGAATTCCCCTGGATTCAATCCCCAGTAACACACACACACACAAATTAATAAAATCAAACAAAAGGAAACAAAGTTAATGAAATATGTTACTTTACTACATACCTTTTAAAAAGAAAGGAAAGAAAAGAGATTGAATGTAATAATTATATGTAGAGATGTGTTTTTGAAGCAATCACACTAACTTGGTAACTTATATAAATTCTATAATGAATATCCAATGTGTTTATGAAATTCTATAAACATATTTTACTCATTCATTTTGAATAAATTGCAATACTGAACTCTTTACATGTCAATTGAAAATATAACCTTAAAATAAGAATAAATATTTCTTAGAACTTTAATTTTTAAAAATATTGACTGATGACACTTATAATTTAATCTTTATAACATTGGAACATTTAATCCAATGTTTATAACATTTAATCTTTATAACATTGGTAGTAATAGTGTAATATTTTTTTTCAGCCTCATTTGGACCTAAGTCTCAACTAGGTAACCGTCACCTTCTTCAACTCACTGGGAAATTTTTAATAACTTTAGCCAACCATTCCTCCAAAATACTCCTGAGAAATACTACTCCACTTCATAGACATAGTGAGTTTGTCAAAAACATTTAATGTCTTAACCCAATAGCAACATTCTATTTTAGAGTCAGGAATAAATTTTAGGAAATATGATCTTGTACTCACAATGCAATACCATAATTGCAGGGAATAGAACTATGCTGGGAATATGATATCATAAGAGCCAAACTGGGTCAATTTAAAATGAATCTGTTTCTTTAATGGCAAAATAGGTTATTTTATGTCATTCAAAGAATTCACTTTTTAGAATGAGGCAAGAATGATACAAGCCAGTTAATCAAGCCAGTACCCATTTTTTGTATAATACATATCTCATGAACTGTGCTTCTGAACTGCCAGTATCTCTTAAGATTTTCACTAGAAAAGTCATATAAATGTGAAATATAAGTCCGCAGACTTAAGTCTGCGAATCTGCAAATGCACTAAATCTGCAAATGCACTAAAAATATGTTGAGGTTTCACAAAACTATTGATTTAAAACAATGATTAAGTCATTGTAATCAAATAAACTGAAAAAAGAAGAAATATTGATTAGCAAATTTATATTGTATGGCCCTTTTTAATGTATTTTGGAGAGTCTAAACTTTTGTATTTGAATGGCTTTCCTTAGAATTACTGATGCCTATTAATATTTTTCCCAAATGAAAATGTGTTTGAGGTTTAAATAAGTTTACCAGAATTAAGATTTCTCATTCATACCTAGAAAAACATTAGCTCAGTTAATTTTTTTTTTTTTTGCGGTATCGGGGATTGAACCCAGGGGCGTTCTACCTCCAAGCTACACCCCTGGCCCTATTTTTTATACTTTATTTTGAAACCAGGTCTCACGAAGTTGCGGAGGGCCTCACTAAGTAGAGAGAGAGAGAGAGAGAGAGAGAGAGAGAGAGAGACAGGGGGAGAGAGAAAGAGCTGAGGCTGGCTGCGAACCCAGATCCTCCGGTCTCCGCCTCCCAAAGTACTGGGATTACAAGCATGTGCCACCACGCCCAGCTAGCTCAGTTAATTTTATCATAAGCTTATTTTTGTAAATTACACTTAATTAATCAAAGGGTTATTGAAAATATCAACACTCAAGAGTATTGGCTATGAGCCAGCACTAGTCCGGAATTACATACTGCATCTCAAATAATCTTCAAATAACCTTATAAGATGGAACCCCTTCTTTACAGAGTAAAAGCTGAAACCTAGAAATCAATTAATAAAATATCTATAAAATTATATATAATTTAATTTTCAAATATATTGTTTCTTCCTTGCTATGGTTAAGGCATAAAGTATCCATATCTTAGTGTAGAACTAAAATCATGTTGTCTCCTGTTAGGACTGAAGTTATCTGTGTTTAAATACTTTCAAGTGATTTGTTTCAATGCATTTGCACCTGAGAATAGAGAATATTTTTGTGCCAGTAACTTTGGAAAATACACTCTTGGGGTATTGGAAAATTTAATAACTCCACTTTCACAGTTATAATTAGATGTTATTTGAAATAAATTCATGACCTAATATTTATCCTATTTGTAAATCATTAGTGAGTAGGAATTAATAATATGACAACTTTTTTTCCTTGCAGGGTAAAAAATGTTCAGTGTGTGTTATAAAATATACAATTGCTTAATATTGCACCTGTGCAGTTAAAGAAAAACTGTTAAGCGTAGACATCAGAGTGTGAGTTGAAATGAACAATGATGAAAAGAGCCAATGTTAGAGTGAACAAACTCAGGAGAAAGTACACGCACTTTCATTTATTTTGGGCAAATACGTAGGAATGGACAGGCTGAATCCCATGAAAAGTGTATGCTTAGCTTTTTAAGAAACTCAGCTGGGCATGATGGTGCATGCTTGTAACTTGGGAGGCTTAAACAGAAAGTTTGCAGGTACATGGCCATCCTTAGCAACTTACTGAGGCCCTCTGCAGGTTAGTGAGACCCTGTTTCAAAATAAAGAATAAAATAGGGCTGGGAGTGTAGCTCGGATGTACAATGACTCTAGGTTCAATCCCTACT
Source organism: Glis glis (assembly GCA_004027185.1). Classification (NCBI taxonomy): domain Eukaryota; kingdom Metazoa; phylum Chordata; class Mammalia; order Rodentia; family Gliridae; genus Glis; species Glis glis. The sequence goes on from PVJS01009092.1 coordinate 2,803, forward strand.
ACTGAAAGAAAGAAAGAAGAAAGAAAGAAAGAAAGAAAGAAAGAAAGAAAGAAAGAAAGAAAGAAAGAGAAAGAGAGGGAGGAAGGGAGGGAGGGAGGGAGGGAGGGAGGGAGGGAGGGAAACTGTCAAGCCATTTCTAAAGTGGTTGTACCATTTTACTTTCTAACCAACAATTTATGAGAGTTCCAGTTCCTCCACATTCTCACCAGTATTTGGAATATTAGGCATTCTATTCAATATGTAGTGGAGCCTAATTGTGTTTTAAATTGCATTTCCTAGCCAGGCGTGGTGGCGCACACTTGTAATCCCAGTACTTGGGAGGCTGAGAAAGTAGGATAGCAGGTTTGAGACCAGCCTTAGAAACTTAGCGAGACTCTCAGCCACCTAGTGAGACCCTGTTTCAAAACAAAACAAAACAAAAAAAAGTAAGAAAAAAAAAAGGACTGGGGTTGTAGCTTGGATGTAGAATGTCCTTGGGTTCAATCCCCAGTACCAAAATTAAAAAAAAAAATAAATTGCATTTCTTCATGACTAAATGATGTTGAGCACCTTTTCCTGAGTTTATTTGCTATCTTTATATAAATATATCTTTATATATGTGAATGTGTGTGTGTGTGTGTGTATGTGTGTGTGTGTATGTGTTTATATGTATGGAAATGCTTGCTAAAATCTTTTGTCCATTGTTTTATTGGGACATCTGTTCTCTTATTTTTGAGAGGTTTGAGAGTTCTTTATATGCTCATGATAAAAATTCTTTTATGGACATGTGATTTACAAATAGTTTCTCCCAGTCCATGACTTGTATTTTCATTCTCATAAGAGGATAGTTTGAGTACTTAGACACAAACCTTCATAGTTTTATTTGTTGTGCTCAAATCTTGATACAATCCTATTATATACCAACAGGTGAGAAGATATCACACCGTGTGTCCTCTTAGTGCAAAACTACTCAGCAATATAAAGCAATGAGTTGCTGATATGTGTAATAACATGGGTGATTCTCAGAACAACTATGTTGAGTGACAGAAGCCAGATTAAAAAAGTGCTCAAGTTATGATTACATTTATATAAAATCCTAGAAAATGCAAGCTAATCTCCTAGTGAGTGAAAACAGAAAAATGGTTGCCTAGAAATAGGAAGGTAGGAGGTGAGAAAGATTACACTAATGCATGAGGACATTTTTGGAAGTGATGAGTATTTCCCTATGCTTACATATAGTGATTTCATGGGTTTATTCAGATGTCCAAACTTAACAAATCGTACATCAAATAGGTACAGTTTGTTGTATGCCTTAGTAAGACTGCTTTTAAAAAATCAGCAGGAAGTGTTTGTGGTATACTCTTTTTTTTTTTTTTGCGGTACTGGGAATTGAACCCAGGGGCATTCTATCTCTGAGCTACACCCCCAGCCCCATTTTTTAATCTTTACTTTGAAACAGGGTCTCACTGAGTTGCAGAGGCCTCACTAAGTAACTGAGGCTGGATCCTCCTGTCTCAGCCTCCCAAGTACTTGGATTACAAGCATGCGCCACCATGCCTGGCTGTATGATACTCTCTTTGTGGTATTAGTTGAACTACCAAAAAAAGGCGGGGGGAGAATAAGGAAAGAATATCATAGAGTACATAGCCTTCATTACAAGTTTCACCGTATCTCATACTTTTACAACACCAATTGGCTCATTCAAAGGTAAAACATTGCAATTGTAAGTAGAGAAAATTCCTGCCTTTCCCTTTTAAACTTTAATATTAACAGAGTTTCCTTCTGAAAGATTCGGTTTAGGCAACAATATATCATAAAATTCTCAATATTTATACTGACTGTATGAGGAACATATTACAAAAACATTAGTTTTCATAAAAAACAGAACAAATTTTGTCATTTGCAAGGCATGTAATTAAGAGCTTAAAATACTACCTCCAGGCATTAATTTTATCTGTCAGGTCATGCAATAGGAAATAATTCATTTGTTTTTTTCAGTTGGATGGTTAAAATGGAAGGATATTAATAAAAGATACCATGGGTTAAAACAGGTCAACAGAATCATTATGTGAAAGGTTATAAATTTCACTTGGCACATTTTCTGGCTTTCCATTTTTATGGCCCCTGAAATATACAGTACAGTTTTTAATACTAAACTAAATAGGATTAAATAGACTTGAATTGAGAGTAGTAACAATTTGCATTTACCACCTGCAGACAGAGGTTGGTCCAGGATGGCCCTCCCAGTGCTCAATCCCCATCACTGTCCTCCTTTAGATGCCTCAGAGGAGGCAAAAGAGTTTACTCTCTGCTCTGTTTTGGACTTAGAATGTCCCCTAATTCTCATGGAAACAAGGTAGTGATGTTGGAAGTGGGGCAAGTGGGGCTTTGTTGCTAAGGAGGCATCCCTGGGGGTGCGGCCTTGGGAATTATATGCCCTTCATCCTCCCCTGGCTTGCTTTCTCTGCTTCTGGCCCTCACGATGTGAGAGCAGAGCTTTGTGCTCTCTCTCTCTCACTCTTCCTCTCTCTCTCTCTCTCTCTCTCTCTCTCTCTTTCTCTCCACTTCCTGCCACCATGGTCTGAACTTCAGACCCTGGCCTCAGATGGATTGAACCCAGAATCTCCAAAAATCTGTGAGCAAATAAATCTTCCTTCCTCTAAATTGTGTGGTCAGTTGTTTTAGATTACAGCAGTGAGAATGTTGACAGAGACAGAAATTGGCATCAGAGATGTGGGGTCACTGTTATATATGTCTGACCATATGTTTTGTAAGTCTTTGGAACTGGTTTTTGAGAGGAAGTTGGAAGGTGCCAGAATGTGGCTAGAAAGGCAGAGGGTAGAGACTGTGCCCAGGCTACACCTGTTACATTCTGGCAAAGAACTTATCAGCATTTTGCCTGTGTCCTGAAAGTTTGTGTGAGGCAAAATTTAAAGATGATGTACTTATGGATATTGTTGTCTGTGTTCAGCGAATTGTATACTGAATTTCAGGAGTAGAAACCAAAGCAGAAAGACTTTATAGATTTGCAGTTTGGCAAGAAAGGATGTGTAAAGCTAGAGACCAGAAAGATGGTGTTTTGAAGGAAAGTAAGATGGCTGAAGGGAGTTTGAATGCTTTGATTAGAAACAAAGAAAGAGTGGCGGGTGTGGTGGTGCACGCTTGTAATCCTAGTACTTGGGAGGCAGAGACCAGAGGATCTGGGTTCACGGCCAGCCTCAGCTACTTAGTGAGGCCCTCCACAACTTCGTGAGACCTGGTTTCAAAATAAAGTATAAAAAATAGGGCCGTAAGTGTAGCTCGGAGGTAGAATGCCCCTGGGTTCAATCTCGCAAAAAAAAAAAAAAACAACAAAGAAAGATATGTAGTCAGGGCATAAAAAAAGGAATAAGGTCAGGGCAGTTTGTAACCATGGAAACAAGGTTGGCCATTTTGAAGAAAGGCAATCAGATTCCTTTCCTGTGCCTTTTATGGAGGTAGGCCCAGCAGGTCTGATTTAAAAGGGCTTGACAACCTTGCCTGTTGCAAGTCAACCTCAGCGCTCACGTAATGCTGGTTTTGCTAGGAAAAAAAGGGGTCATGCAGGCTTCCCCCAAGATTTCAAAGGAAGGCCTTGGAAGCCAGGCAATGTATGGCAGGGTTGGAATCCCTGCAAGCAGGCCCAAATGCATCAATTTGTGAAGTTGTGAAAGTGAAGCCAAGGTTGAAAGAAAAATCCCTGAAATTTAAAGATGCCAGAAATGTGGAAGGACCATGAGGAAAGGGTGAGAGCTGTGGCCATGGAGTCAGTCTGGAACAGTGAGTGCACTGCCCATTTCAATCAACCAGGCCACGGAGGTGGTGCTGGAAGGCTCCTTGGAGACCACATCTCACCACCATGTTCCCTGGATTCCAAAAGTGGATCTGCAGGATCAAATGCTTTCCCTGCTGGATTTCAATACTACTTTGGTCCCATTCCTTCTTTCTATGGCCCTATTTCTCCCTTTTGGAATGCAAATATTTACTCTTGCCACTGTACATTGGATGTACATAACTGATTTTTGTTTTTACAGGGCTCACATCCAAGAATTTACCTTAAGTCTCCTCAGAGAAGATTTTGGACTTTTGAGTGAGTCTGGAACTGTTAAGACTATGGTAACTCTTGGAGATGGACTAAATGCATTCTGCATTGTGAGGTGCCATGAAATCTAGGGGACCAGGGGTAGAGTATAATGGTTTGGATTTAGAATGTCCCCCTAGCCCTCATGGAAATGAAGTAGCATGTTGGAAGTTGGGCTTGGTTGCTAAGGAGTGGTGCCTGAGGATGTGGCCATGGGGGTTATATATCCTTCCTCCTCCTCTGGCACACTCTCTCTGCTTCTGGCCTCCATGATGTAAGAGTGGAGTTTTGTGAGCTCTCTCTTTCCGCTTCCCACCGCCATGCCCTGAACTTCTGACCCTGGCCTCATATGAACTGAACCCCAAATCTCCAAAAAACCATGAAGCAAATAAATCTTCCTTCCTCTAAGTTGTGTGGTCAATTGAATTGGATTATATCAGTAAGAATATTGAACTTCTGACCCTGGCCTCATATGAACTGAACCCAAAATCTCCAAAAAACCATGAAGCAAATAAATCTTCCTTCCTCTAAGTTGTGTGGTCAATTGAATTGGATTATATCAGTAAGAATATTGACCAAGATGCTATCCTGGCTCTATAAGCTCCTCTTCTCATTTCATCCTCCTTCCCCCCAGAAAATGGATCATCTTTGCATTTTATCTTAGTTCTCTAGGTGTGGTCTATTAACTTAATAAATATTTTCATCTTGCATTAGTATCTTGTCTCACTTTCCTGTCTTCTTCTTCCATTTATATATGCCTCATGCACTGCTTCAAATGAAATATTTGAAATATTAAAATTGTTGCTGCTACAAAGGATAGAGAGAAAGAAATTCCATAGAGGTCTACTTCCTATGTTGAAAAGTTGACAAATGATGTTGAACAATTTTATATGCATATTTTCTATCTCTATATCTTATTTGGTCAGATATCTGTTCACAGATTTTGGCCAATTGTAAACTGGGCTTTTTTCTTGTTTTTGAGTTTCAAATCTTCTTTATATATTGTATATATAAGTCCATTATTAAATACTTGATTTGTAAATGTATTTTTTCAAGCTGTGGCTCATTTTGAAATTTGTCTTTCACAGAGAAAATGTTACTGATTTCAATGAAGTTTAATTTATCAAAAAAAGTCTAAGTAAATTTCTGTTCCTTCATATTATCATAAGAAATTCCTGCTGTCAATTTTATTATTCTTTATGAATCTTATTTTTTTCAAAATGGTAGCTCATTTCACTTTACTGTTTTTTTTCTTGGTACTAGTGAGGTTACATATGTTTTCTTGTTTATTGACTTTCTCATTGGTCTCTTCTCTGTTATCTATTTTTCTTCATAAAAGGTTTTTTAACTGGAATTTAGTGTAAAATTAATTGAAACTTTTCATTTATACATCATGCTTTTTGTATGTGTGTATGTGCACCATGTCAATGGCTTTATTTTCTTAATTCTTCTCTACCCACAAATAATAAAGATACTTTCCAAGATTTAAAATTGTTTTAAAGGTTTTGTTTTCATGTTTATGTTTTTAATAGACCTGAGAATTTATTTTTGTATATACTGTGTAAGAGAAATCTCCGATTTGAGGAGATTAGAAATGAATGCATTACAGGGTAGAGTTAGTTTCCAATCTTTCACCTCCTAATTATCTTACTTCTAATGGGGTTGAAGCAAGTCTTGGAATAACAAACTCACATTTTCCAGGAATCAGAACTCCCATTCAACTGATCCCTCCCATTATATATGGTGATGAAAACTTAGTGAAGCATAGAGCATATTATTTCTTGAATGGAAATCTACTTAAAAACACTTTTGAGAAGCAACCCAGAAGTCCTTCTCCAAACGATTTATTTGTTCAAATGCTGTTTAATGTTTGTTTATCTTGAAAGATTACTAAACAGTGTTTTAACATAGAAATTTGGAAACAAAAGGGGCTTCAGATAAATGAGGAGAGATACCAGTAGAAGAGTGGAAGTGGATTTGGGAATGGAGGTAGGGAGAGCACAAAGGAGACTTGATGAAGGAAACAGTTCAAATAATGATATATGTGTATATGAAGTTATCAATACAAATCTTTCAATAATATGTACAGGGAGAGGGAGGGAGCAGAGCGAGATCTGGAGGAAACACACCAAGTGCTGTGTGCATGTATGTTTCTATTACTATGAACCTCATTATGATGGAGAATTATAATGTACCAATAAAAGTATATTAAAAATAAAGTAGTGTTTAACAACTCTAAAGCAAATATAAGGTGGGTCCAAAGGAAAAATATTAAATAAAATTAAAGAACAGGCAGAAGAGAGATTATGGAGAAAAATGTAATGAAACTAATTAAAGAGAAAGTTCAGAATAAGCTAGATGCCATTTTTTTCATATATTATAGGGCTGAACTCCATTTTTTTTTTTTTTTTTTTTTTTGCGGTACCAGGGACTGAACGCAGGGGTGTTCTACCTCCGCGCTACGCCCCCGGCCCTATTTTTTTATACTTTATTTTGAAACCGGGTCTCATGAAGTTGCGGAGGGCCTCACTAGGTAGAGAGAGAGAGAGAGAGAGAGAGAGAGAGAGAACTGAGGCTGGCCGCGAACCCGGATCCTCCGGTCTCCACCTCCCAAAGTACTGGGATTACAAGCATGCGCCACCACGCCCGCTCTGAACTCCATTTTTAAAAGTGAAAGTTTAGGGTAAACTTGACTGTTCTATATCAGTCGATTAAAGAGGGTGGATTATTAGATAAAAATAGTTGCATGCCAAAATTATAACCACACAAAAATTATCAATTAAAAATCTCTGGAAAAAAGTGAAAGTTAAAGAAGAATGACGATGATTGAAGTATAATACAGCAATAGGAATTGTTCTAATCATGTTTCAGTGAGAATCCAACAAACATTTGAACAGTTTAAAAATCTGTCCCAGGAGTTCTTTTTCTGAAGAATGTAGAAAAATATATAATAAAGAAGACATTGTTAATCCATTATAAAATTACTCCCAACTCATTACATTACTTAATAACTGATGTTTTTTTACTCAACAGTAAAATGGGGGAATTTTCACTTATAGTTTCAAATGAAGTAATAGGAATTAGGTTTGTCATATTATTATAAAAAAAACTAGGAATTCAGATTCCCACCCAACACTCTCTCTTCCCCCAAACTGAGCACCATTCTTCATTGTTGTACTACAGACATCAGGACCATAAATCACTGAGAGGAGAAAAATGGAGGAGGCTATAATCACCTTCATACAATTGTCTTACTGACTCTAGATGGTTCTCAGGCTGTAGTGAGCCAAGAAATCCAGAGCCCAGAAATCTCACTGAGTGATAAAGAGAAATACTAGAGATTGGGGAAGCCAAGACAACCAATATTTGTGGGATAGAGAGAGGGAAATTTCACAGAATAATGACTTCAGAGAGTTGAGGTCAGAGGGCCCGATAGGGTAGGGGAGCTCAAGTCATTGGCTGAGTACTAATCTTTTGGATATACTAAAGGAAATTGTCCAAGTCTGGAGAAAAGAATAAACATGTAACACTGAAAAGAAGCAATCCAAACAGATCTGGAAATAGTTTTTGTTCCTACAAATGAGATTAGAAAAAAAAATCTCACAGTACCTGGAGCATTGGATTGAATCCTCACAAGATTGTTGCCTTGGTAATGGAAACGAAGTCAGCATTAGCCTGAAGATGACTCTGGATCCACTCTAACACAGCTTAAAACATTGTCAAACAAACTCCAACACTCTGACGGAATACAACCAAATCTCGCCAGGAACAAAGTGCAAGTCACATTGTCTGCTCTTCAGTCCTAGTTTCCTTCTTTTTTGAATGCAGGAAAATTTAAAGGATGTAAGAATTTAAGGATGAAGGAAAATATGACCTGTAACCAGGACAAAAAATATTCAATAGAAAGAGAAACATAAATGACAATTTTTTCCAATTAATGGATTTCTTTTTCTCCTTGTGAGAATCCTACCCAAAGCCCCATGTGTTATGACATGTTTTTGTTCTTATTGACAGAATTCTCATACATTGCTAGTGGGAATGAAAAATGATACAGGCACTTTGAAAAAGATTTTGGAGGTTCTTCATGAAGTTATATGTAGTTATATGTATGCTTATCGTAAGATTCATCAATCTTACTTGTAAGTACTCAACCAAAAGCATTAGAAAATATATTCAATACATACATTTTATATGTCCATACATATATTTTCATATGAATGTTCACAATAGTAACAGTACTCCAGTAACAATCAACATGTGAATGGATAAATAGATTGTGATATATATACACGTGATTAATGGAATACATTATATAATATATGTACATTATATAACATATAATATATATTGCATATATAAAATACATATATACACATATATGTTGTGGGAACAGTCAAAACATGGTGTATGTTAGGCTTCCTCCTCGTCTCCTTCTGGTGAAGGCCCCTGTTGTATAAAAAAACAGCTAAGCGTGTCCTTGAGGACGTCATGTTGTCTTATGTTACTCTGTGCCATGGTTAGTTGCCACTTTGTTCTGATTTGGTATGTAAATTTGAATGAGACAGCCCGGCATACTGACACACAAATGCGTGGCTAGGTGGATATGCTATGGAGAAGTCTCCATGTGAAGCGCCCATGTACCTAGTTGACCACCACTGGGTACTAGAGGTGGAGACCTCCTGCTGCAGCCTGCTGTACCTAGAATAAAGCCATGTCTCACCTGCCCTCAATACCTAACTTCTTTTATGGAAGGACCAGATTGAACCCACAACTTCCCAGCCTTGGTTGGTTGCATAACATTTATATATATATTATAAAACACATTATACTATTAATTTAATTATATATGTATACTAGAATTCTACTCATTAATAAAAAGTAACAAAGTACTGACATATATAACATACACGCATAAATCTCAAAAGAGATATTTAGAAGACAAAATTAGATAAATAAAAACCTATATAACCAAAAACATACATGCATGAATCTCAAAAGAGATATTTAGAAGACAAATTAGATAAAGAAAACCCTACATAACCAAAAAAATATCTGGGACTTCCAGGGACTGGATCTGGGAAAAAGAAGATTGACTACAAAGTGGCATAAGGAAATATGTGTCTATGAAAGTAGACATTTTTAAAGCTCATCTAATTGTACACACGTAACTGGTGAATTTCATTGTATGTTGATTTTACTTCAATAAACCAAGTAAAAATAATTGACTGGGTTTTAGGGTAGAGCTAGCTTCTAAAATGAAGACAGCTTGAACAAATTTTAAGTTCACTGATCTTAAAAGAGAAAAACTTAGTAGTAAAATCAATAGCAAATAACAGCTTGCAGTAAATAAAGCTTCTTGAATTAATGTCAAACAAGGAAAAGTCTCCTCAACCTCAAAGAAAGCCTTGAAATAGTGCCAACTAAACTGGCATGCACTAAAATTGGCAAAAGTAAATAAATAGTACATCAGTGTAAGAAAACTAGGACTTTTGCAAGATTTAGAGTAGGTTTAAAAATTAAATATATGGTCTTGAGTCCATTACTGGAGTAGTTTGGTTTCTACTCTACTTTGATTTATATAGAATCAGACACTTGTAATGAAAATAAAATTTCAAGAACAAGAATAACATAAAATCAATGACATAACTCACAGGTCTTCTCCGAGTTGGCATGCTCCTGGTGGAAAAAGACAGTCACCATTCCCGTTTAAAACACTGGGGTGGGCAGCTCCTCCCGTTCTGGACAACCAAAGCATTTGCTCAGAAGGGTTTTCTTAAGAATTGTTTATTGCTTCTACAGGGAAACTGATGCAGTTAGGAAAATATGCTACTTTCAACATCACCATTCTTTATGCCGACTGTATCCTTGTTAATATGAAAAACTTTCATCAGTGATTTCACCTGCTATCAAATAGCTGGTCCTTCACTTGAGATAAGTCCATTTGTTTTTCTTAACTAATTTTCTAGAGATCTATTGAGTCTCTCCTTTGTACCAGATACTCTGCTAGGTGCTGGAGACACTGTAGTGAAGAAATTAGATAGAGCTCTCATCAACAAGAGTGTATGGTATAGTGGAAGAGAAAACGCTTTTGCAATTAAAATGCCAATAAAAAGTGCTATGATTTTTTGTATTGGGTTACTTGAAAAAGTATATTAAGATCAGGGAATCTTAGAGAACATGGGATTCAAATAGAAAAATATATAACAAAAATTTGAATAATTTCTTTTTAAAAGGGCAAAAATCAATGCATGTAAGCTAAAATCGAAAGTTGGAAATTAGTGGTTGAATCTTGAGAAAAAATTATTTTAGGAAGAAAAAGTAAAATGATAAAATCCTTTCTTTAGCAAATAGAGGTTTTATGTGTAGGCACATTATTGTACACATATGTAAGGAAATTAAATATGCAATGATAGTGGAGATGGACAATTGAAATGATGTGTTAAAATAATCTGCATATATTATTTGAAGTTTTCTCTTCCTCATGACTAGTCTGCCACACTTTTTATCTTTTTAATTCTTGTAATTATTTTAAAAAATCCATGTTAATATTTTTTAATATTTCTCCCCATTCTCCTTTCTGATTACTCCTCTGCTCACCCTCCACTCAAAATCTTTTCTGGAGCACCTACTCTGTGATATGCAGTGCTCAGGAGGGCCATGGACAGAGGGCAGGTTGTGCATAGCACCACTCCAGTGAGCACCACTCCCATCATGGTGCATTTGAGACAGTGTGCTTGGCACATGAGATAATCCCCAGGAGTGTGTTCTCAACCTCTTTCTCTGTGCTATCTCCCAGTCTTCATTTTCAGGACACTTATCTTGTGAGCTCCAATCCTTGCATAGTCAGCTATTTAATGTCTCCTTGTGGCCATCTTATAGACATCTCAAACTGTCACTATGTTGCTAACTGAATTCATGTGATTTTCCTTAAAGCTCATTGGATGTCACTTTAAGACAGTTCAGTAAACATCCCCTCAACCATTACAGAAAGCAGTCTTCAAGGTACAGTGGAATGTCAAAGTGTTTAAAGCAAACAATTCTTGGCCTGAAGGAGCACACCAGCTAATACAATCTCTGATTATATTTTAAATTGCTTTCCAGACTTTCCCTGTAATACTGGCCTGTACCACCAGAATCAGATCTGGATTAGATAAATGTGATAAGTCTAGAGGACAAGGGCACACAGCAAGTCACTCAAAGCTTGACGACAGTCATTTGGAACTATCTGAGAATTACAAAGTAAGTGAGAAATTCTGAAAGATTTCCTTCCAGTGTGGCTTACTTACTTACTTAATATAAATCATGCTGGAATTCTCTTATATAGAACCATGAACACTAGCATGATTGTGATAGATACAATTTTTGACTTTTCACAAAATGACAGTACTCTATTAATCATGCCTTTTTATTTTCTCTATTTCTGATGCTTTGACATCTGGGGCCCTGCTGACCCTGGAAAGACTGACCTTTCCAGGGCTAGCCAATATCTAGAAACTGTAAAGGATGGAGAGTGCCTTTCATATGCACAAACACAGAAACAGAGACCAATGAATAGAATAGAAGATACAGAGACAATCTGCATACCTATAGCCAGTCGATTTTTGACAAAGGAGCCAAAAACATGCACTGGAAAAAAAGACAGCCTTTTCAACAAATGGTGCCAGCGAAGCTGGTTATCCATATGTAAAAGAATAAAATTAGACCCCAATCTCTCCCGGCACAAGAATCAAATCAAGTTGAATCAAAGACCTAGAAATTAGACCAGAAACTTTGTAATTACTAGAAGAAAACATAGGATCAACTTTCCGACAAATAGGCACTGGTAGAGACTTCCTCAATAAAACCCCTACAGCTCAGGAAATAAAATGGAGAAACAATACATGGGACAGCATCAAATTAAAAAGATTCTATGCAGAAAAGGAAACAATAAAAAATCATTCCATGACCAGGGACCAGACATTTAAAGACAACCTCTACCACCCCACCCGACTCCTGAAACCATTAAGCTAGACGGTCCTACACATCACCTCCTCCCCATGGAAACCACAATAAAGGGTCTTGCCTGCCTTACCCTACTCCATCCCCTCTGCCTCCTGACGTACCACAGGACTTCTTCAGGTGGCACTCTGTGGTGTGGCATGCCCCTTCCTTTTGGAAACTATGAATAACTAACTTTAGGAAATCATCTTTTCAATGGCAATCTTCACTAGTCTGTTCATCTTACCAAACCTGAATAAAATCTACATTTTAAAACATTCTCACCCTTTTGAAGAAGACCTGGACCTCATGGCTTGTAAAAATTGATGCTCCTTTCCCATCTTAAAGAACTGACTTGACTATTATGTCTTTTTCTCTCTCCAAAGCATGTGCTATTGTCACATGAATTTATCAATCTGTTGCTTCTGGTAGACTCCCTGCCACTTAGGTAAATAGGTAAAGTGCATTCATTCTTTGATGCTGGTGAAATGTCCTCTCTTCTTAGGTTCCTACAATATAAATGCATTATATTGGTAAATTACTTTATGGTTTAAAAATTCCCACATATTTGTTAAGCGAGATCAGTCAATCACAAAAAAAGAAGGGAGATATGTTTTCATTAATATGTGCAACCTAGGGAGTAGTGGGGACACACAAGGGACTCCGGTTGATAATGGAGAACCCTCAGTGGAACAAGGGAAGTGGTACAAGGGAAGGGGGAGGGCAAGAAAGAAGCGAAATAGTGGAATTACTATCATAAACAATATGTACATGTGAAAATATACCAACATCATTCTTGGTACTTCATACGGGTGGGGGGAGGCAGGGGGAGACACTAAGAGCTGTGTACATGTATAGTAACATCAAATAGATATTCATTGCGATGTAAGACTCCAATGCACCAATAAAAGCACGTTAAAAAAATTCCCACATACATTTGTTAACTAAGAGCCTCACACAAAAAATCTTCAGGGAACAATTTGAATAATGCCATGTACCTATATGCAGGTATCAATACCAATGTCAGGTAGACTCTTGGCTACTCAGGTAAATATGTAAAGTGCAATCATTCTTGGTTCTGGTGAAATGTCCTTTCTTCTGAGGTTCCTACAATATAAATACATTATATTGGTAAATTATTTTATGGTTAAAATATTCCCACATATATTTGTTAATTAAAAGCCTCACAAAAAAGCAGGGAACAGTTCAAATAATGTTATGTTCATATATGCAGGTGTCAATACCTGTCTCACTAACATACACAGGGAGAGAGAGGAAAGTGGGGTGGGATCCTAAGGCAAATACACCAAGTGCTGTGTGCATTTATGTTTGAATCACTTTGAACTTCACTATGATGTATAATTACAAAGCACCAATATAAACGTATGTAAAAAAGCATTAAAAATAAGTTCTTTTCGATCATTCCTATGTTGGGGATAAAGAAAATTGTGCCTCCAAGGGCTTCCTGGTTTTTCCCAGGCTCATACTCTTAACAGGAAGTGGTGGTAGGTGTTTCTTAGTTTATTACCCAAGATTTATGTTTTCCAGAAACTTTATGCATTGACAGAATGAAAATTCTAATACAAACTTAATTTTAAAAGAGGAAGTAAATTGAAATTATACCCGAATCTGTAAAGATTAATTACATTAATAGTTAGAAAGAAAAAATAAAGCCCATTTCTTCCTTCTGTTTTACATGAAGTTGCAACTCATTTTCTGGAAATGTATTGGGGAAGACTATTTTCTCTAGCTACTCTCTAATATGTATAAGTTATAGAATCAGTTTATTACTTTATAGTTTTATATTTGTTAATTACTATATTCAAATGTTTTTGCAAAGGTCTTAGTATTAAAAACAATTCCTATTGAACTTTTAAAGTACAGAATTACCAAGGCTGCAGTACAACTACTCTTACACTGTTCTGAAGAGATAATTCAAAGATGGAGAGAATTTTAGATATTACATAGTCCAAATATTTATGGAAGAAGCCCAGTGATATTAGGAACTTTGCTCAAGATACTATAATTTTCCCTGTGAGTAATTTGCCATTTTACTACTAAATGAAAATCCTAGTTAATATTCCATATACCCTTAGGGATGCTTTAGCTCTGAGCTCCTGAATTCTAATGCATTCAAGAGAATTCAAATCCCTAGTATACTTTGTAGCTAGAAAATAACCTTGAGTCATTTTTTTTCTAGGAGTGTAATGATGTTCTCTCTAATAGGAGTTAAACCATTTAGTGTGGGGAGTAAGGTTTTAGGGCTATTATCATTCAATGTTTTACAAATAAAGGTAAAAAATATAGTGAGAATACCAGCATATAGTCTTTCTATACCTGGGTGGATTTCAAGTGCTGGTCATACCAAAGCCAAGAAACCATCTCAAGATTACACCATATTTCCTTTTAACAGAAGTCTCAAGAGGGAAATCCTCTTGGTATATCTCTCATTGTTCCCGGAGTATTAGCAATGAGAAGCCAAAACCTTCCCCAAATCTGTGAAAATAATCTTAAAACTCCACAGAACATTTGGGCCTTAAAAATAAAATCTTTGAGAGATCTCTGATGTTTGTGAAGGATTCCTTTTATTTATCATTGAAGGCTGGAATTACTTAAAGCAAGTCTGCTTGATTTTTCTTCAGTGGAAGGCTCCCAAAGGTCATGGAAGTTCTGAGAAATCAAGTCCTGAATTTTTCTTGGGCTTCTGGGCTATTGAAGCTGGACAGAGTTATGTTTATTAAATCCATCTCTGTATTTTTGGCAATTAGTTTCTCACACCTTGACTTTAGAAATCTGGGAATCATCGACATGTCAAACCTTCAAAGTATCTGAGGCTTATTTTTCATAAACCAACATGCCTAATTACAGGTATTACTTTTTGAAATGTTTCCATTACTGGTACTACAGGGATTCACACTTGCCAAATGCATTTAAAATGCCATTAATCATCTGAACCCCTACTTTCAAGCCCTCAGGCACATGTAAACAATTGGCCCATGAAGGTACCCTTTGAGCCAGGAAGTTCATGTTTCCTTGGACCAAGAGAAAACGCACATTCCAGAGATGAGGATCCTCTGAGGACAGAGCTATGAGTCAAAGTTCACCACATTTCATCATTATTCAGCTCTATTCAGATGATGTCACAGATTCAAGATCAAGAACAACTGTTAAATCCTGCTTCCAAAAACCACTTTTACAGCTGCTAGATTCTCCTGTGAAATTTTTCTTTTAATTTTTAAAATGGAAGCTATTATCATGAACTATCAAACTTGAAAACCAAATATAAATCAAGAGTTCAATGATATGATCAACAAAGGATAGAATTGAGTTCATCTAACATATGCTGAATAGTCTAGATAATTATGATTGCAAGTGATGGTAAGTAATAATTAGTAACTGAAAATAGCTGTGACATTTACACAATAAATTTGAGCATTTTTAAGGGTTGTTTGAAATGGTGATTGGCTAAAAAGGAATTGCTGAGTCTCTACTCAAGACATTGTGATAAAAACCACCTGAAGTACATGTTAAAAACATGATTCTTGAACACCCAGTAGGGGTGCCAGATAAAATGTAGGATATCAGTAAATTTGAATTTCAGATAAATAATAAATAATTGTAGCGCTACATTTTTATTTCAGAAAACAATGAATTAACATTATCCTTTTATTTTTATTTGCTAGACCTGGAAAAATGCAGGGAATGAGCCTGATTTTTTAAATTAGTATCCAATGATAGATTCTTATAATTAGGAAAGTTGAAGAAACATTGCTGGAGGTGGATGCTGGATTTTTTTTCTTTCCCCAGGAAGGGATGTCTAGAGCACAGGGTTCCAAAAGCTTCTAGTAGAAGATATGACCAAACCTCCACATTTTGGAAGTTCCAAATCATTTAAAAATGAAACATCTCTCTCTATTTGGGTTAAAGATTTAGCCTCCTTTGCTGAGGTATTAAAATCAAGGAAGGTGGCTTGAATCTTATACTTTAGGCAGGAAGAGAGGAGTAGGAAGTAGGCAGAGCCTTTGGTCTGGATAGAGGAGAGGTCAGGAGGTATCAGTTTACCTGTCACTTAAACTCCTCCTTTTCTCCTGTTGTTTTTCATAGTGATTCTACATGAAGAAGTACCTAGATTATGTAATATTATACACATACACACATAAGTATATGTAAATATGCATATATACATACTCGCACAACTGTGTGTGTGTTTGTGTCACATGATATGATATAGGAGCTCTGCTTCAGAAGTATTTGGGTTGAGTGGGAGGAATATATATATATATACATAAATGAAAGAAGATTGTCCACTAGTTGATAATTATTGAATTCACATGTTATATTCAAGTGTCTCATATTATTCTATGTTGGTATATGTTTGAAATATTCCATAACAAAAATCCTTGAAAAATGTTTAGAAACGTCTAACTCTCTCCTATATAATAAACAGTGTTTAATACAAGGAAACTGAAGTATAACAAAATAATTTAAGAGAATTTGAGTAATTATCTCAATAGCGTGTTTATTTGTGTTGCAATCTTCCTTTATAAATCTCTTTCTAGCACTTCATACTTAGAACTTTTATCCTCATTTGTTAACTCCCGCATTGTATTGATGAATGGACATTCAGTTTCTCTTTTGTTTTGTTTTGTTTGTAGTACTGGGGATTGAACCCAGGGGTATTCTACCTCTGAGCTACAACCCCAGCCCTATTTTTTATTCTTTATTTTGAAACTGGGTCTCACTAAGTTGCGGAGGGCCTCACTAAGTAGCTGAGGCTGGCCGCGAACCTGTGATCTTCCTGTCTCAGCCTCCCAAGTACTGGGATTACAAGCATGTGCCACCACACCTGGCTGACATTCAGTTTTTGATTCTGTTTAGATATAAGATCTATAATCTGAAAAGCTGGTTTGAAATTTGCTTTCTGGCTGTGTAAACCTAAAAAGACATGGTCTGGTAGAATCTTTGCATCTAAACTTCAAAGTCCTGACCCTACCATCCTAAAAGAGTATGAGATTGGTGAGGTTAAGGGTGAAATTTGTGTTAGTGTCTTTAACCCAGGCTGTCCTATTTTTAATTGAAGTCTGTCTTAGTCCATTTGGGCTGCTATAACAAAATATCTTAGTCTGTGTAATTCATAAATAACACAAATTTATTCTTCACAGTTCTGGAGGCTTGGAAGTCCAAGATCAAGGCACTAGCAGATTTAGCATCTGGCGAGGGCTATTACCTATTTCCTGGTCCATAAAGCACACAGACTCTGTGTTCTGATGGTGTCTTCACGTGGTGGAAGGGTCAAGGGAGCTCTCTGGGGTCCTTTTTTTAAAGACACTAATCCCATTCATGAGAGCAAAATAGTTACCTCTCAAAGGTCCTACCCCCAAATGCCATTATGTGAGGGATTAGGCTTCAAAATATATATTTTGAGAGTGGACATAAGCATTCAATCTATATCACAGGTGATAGTTGGTGTGAGGATTAAATTAATTAGCATATAGTAGTATCAGGAAAATGTCTGAAACTTGATAGGCATTCAATGAATAGGGAGCTTTATTAGCCTCCTAGAGCTGCCCAAACTATTACAGACTTGATGGCTTAAACCAACAGAAATCCATTCCCTCACAGTTCTGGAGGATAGAGGCTTGAAGCTATCAGGAAGGCCAGGCTCCCTCTGAAGCTCCAGGTTGCACTTGTTCCTTGCCTCTTCCTAGCTTCTGGTGCTTTCTAGGAATCCTTGGCTTTCTTTGACTATTGCTGTGTTACTCCAGTCTCCTCCTCTGACTTCACATGGCCATTTCCCTTTAATGTATCTGAGTGTCTCTAAATTCTTTTCTCTTATGAGGACACCAGCCATCGGATTTGGGGCCTGTACTAATCCAGTCTGACCTCATCTGAACTTAATTACATCTGCAGAGACTTTATTTCCAAATAAGGTCACAATCATATTAACCAGGGCTTAGGACTTCAATACATCTTTTGAAGGGACACAATTCAACCTACAACAGTGGTCTTATTATACCTTGAATAACTAAATCTTTTTTTCTCTACAAAAGTAAAGCTATTGACATCTGCTTCATGGTGGTTACGAGAATTAAATGAGATATGTGAAAACGCCTGTGATTGGATTGCAAATTAGTACAAATGCTATGAAGATCACTATGGAGGTTCCTTAGAAGACTGGCAATGGAACCACCATATGACCCATTTATACCACTCCCGAGAGTCTTCCCAAAGGGTTTGAAGTCAAAATAGTGTAGCAATACATGCATATCCATGTCTACAGCAGCACAATTCACAATGGCCAGATTATGGAACCAGCCTAGGTGTCCATCAACAGATTAATGGAATGAATGGATTATGAAATTTTGGTATATACACACAATGGAATTTTACTGAGCCATAAAGAAGAACAAAATTAAATCATTTCCTGGAAAATGGATGGAGTTAGAGAATATTATGCTAAGTGAGATTAGCCAGAAACAGAAAGTAAAGAGTTATATGTTTGCACTCATATATAGAAGCTATAGAGAAACTGGGAGAAAAAAAGAGGAATTCAGATAAATAAGGGGAGATACTGATAGAATAGAAGAAGAGAATATGGGGAGAGAGGTAGGGAGGTGAAAGGGAAGATTTGATAATGGAAACAGTTCAAATAATCCTATGTTCATATATGAAGTTATCAATATCAATGTTAATATTATCTATGGGGAGGTAGAGGGAGCGGGGTTGGACCCAGAGGAAACACACAATGAATGCTGTGTGCGTGTATGTTTCTATCACTCTAAACCTCATTATGATGTTTAATAATAATGCAGCAATAAAAAAGCCTATCATGTGCCTGACATATCAATATGTGCACAGCATGAATTTTCCTTTTCCTTTTTAATCACACCCAGTTATTCCACTTTTTATTTTTATATGTTGGTTTTAAACACAAGAGCCAACTCTAACTACTTCAAGGTGTTGCAGAATTTTGCCCAATTTAGGAGTTCAGTCTATGCCCAGCAGCTGGGTAAACACAATCCCTGTCACCTATATTCAGAGATTGGGCTTAACTGTTTTGATGAATAATATATCAGCAAACTAGATGCATAAATCTGCACCAAACCCTTTCCCTTTAGTGCCTGTTTGTGTTTTTCTTTTGAAAGGAAGAACGGGAATCTGGGGAGACAGTCTTTCTATTCTCTACCTGAGGGACCTACATAAATGGCTCTGTTGGAAAGCAGATGTGCTTAGTTTTTCCCACACACAGAAAGGAAATAAGTGACTTTTCAAAGATGGACCAAGGGATTTCCCCACCCCCCACCAAAATTTGG
The DNA here is from genome assembly GCA_004027185.1 of Glis glis. Classification (NCBI taxonomy): domain Eukaryota; kingdom Metazoa; phylum Chordata; class Mammalia; order Rodentia; family Gliridae; genus Glis; species Glis glis. The sequence continues at coordinate 22,171 of PVJS01009092.1, forward strand.
AGAGTAGGACATAAGTCTTCACCTCTGTTGTAAAGAACCTACAGCCACAAGTGCTGTGTACATGGATGTCCCTATCACTCTGACCTTCATTATGATGTATGATTACCACGTACCAGTAAAAGCATATTAAGAATAAAAAAAGAAGCTAGAACCTTGCCCCTGGGGAGGAAGTACAACTTAAAAGGTAAATTTGAGAGGATCCTAAAGAAAGAATTTATCTGCTTTATCTCTGTTTGTGGCCCAGAAGACCACCATCCTTGCAAAGAAGCCCTGCATCCATGATGATGCGTAGCTATGGGGCAGCAAGGCAGAGCGTCTAGGAAACTGGGTCTTAAAAGAGCCTCATGGGAAGCTGGGGAGGCATTGGAGAAGCATCTAGAGACTGCAAGAGGCCTTGCAGTTCAAGTAGGAAGAAACACGTATCTGAACCTGGACAATAGGTACCATGGTAAACCCAGGGACTGCAGCATTAACAGTACATGTTTTTAATGGCCAAATAGGAAGCATCATATCTCAGTGTAGGCTGAATTGAAGAGGTGATTGAGGACCAGGTATTCCTTACCACTAGTGCCACCGATGCCCTGAACCACCCCATGCTCCCCAGAACTTCAGAGAGAGGAAAACTCTAACATTCTGATTCCTCAACTCACTGAAAGTTAATTCTAAATTTATAAAAATTTAAACCTAAATCATTCAAATCCTCTCTGCTGAGTTTACTAGGTGGTGGTAGATAATATTCTGTAACATCAGCACAAAGGGGAGCCCAATATAGAGATTGCACTTAAGAAAAGATGAAGACAGTTATATTCTTCAACATTGAGTTTTGTTTATAAAATTACAACCAGCCACACACAAATTATAAGTGACCCCTTCCATTCTTCTGGGGGCATTTGAAGTTTTTTCTTTGGTTATCAGTACTTCTGCTTTCTTCTCTGCCAAACAAATGAACAAACAAAAAACAAACCTGACAAGATCTGCTGTTTTTGCACATAGATCAGGCATGGCTGTATTAAAGTAGTACTCTTGGTCTATGGATCTGCTTCATTTCAATATTACAGTACAAACTAAGAATCTTAACTCCAGAGATTAAGGTCACCAAGAGTAAGGGGAGGAGAGAGTAAGGAAGGACTGGGAGAAGCTAAACTTGTCAAAAATGTATTTTAGAAAGATGTGGTATTTTATTTGATGTGGTAGAATAGCTCCACTTTGTGTAAAAGGCTCTAGTGACTCTTAGTCAGCTTGAAGGTGAGGAAAGCATCATTCTGGATAGGAAGCCATTTCAAATATGTGATTATAATACCTCCAACTCTAGCTCCTCACAACAAAGAAAGGATTGAGAAGCATTATTTAATTGAGGTATATTTGTTGTTTACTGATCCATTCATGTCCACAAACATTTACTGATCAACTTCTTTGCAGTAAATCACAGAGAACAGCAACACATTTTTACATATTTATTTATCTAGCTTTTGCTAAATAAGAAATGTGACCCATGTGTCTTGGTAGATTTTGTTGAATTGGGTGCATTTTGTCCTGTCAGAGTACCCTGTGCTTATTTCTATTGCTGCAATTATTTTCTTTTTTAAAAAATTTACTTGGTGTACTGAAATTTTACATCATATTGGAATATAGAGTGTCAGAAAAATACATGCACACAGCTTTTGGTGCCCTCCTCACCTGACCCGTCCTTCCCTCCCACTCCCTGTGCTTGTCTTTGAGATTGGAATTGGTAATTTTTTATGCATTCATAACATTATTTCAACTGTTACATTCTTTATGACTTCATCCCCCCTCCTCCCTTCCCTAATCCTCCTCAATCACTCCTTTGGAGTCTCTGCTCATCTATTTGACGTTGCCCTTATCTCCAAATATCTCTCTAGCTTCCACATATAAGAGAAAACATACATCCACTTGTTGTTTGAGACTGGCTATACTCAGTATTATATTCTAGAGTCCCATACATTTTCCTGCAAATGGCATGATTTTGTTCTTTATGGCTGGGTAAAAAACATTTTGCGATTCATTCATCTGTTGATAGACACCTAGGTTGGTTCCATAATTTGGCTGTTGTAAATTGTGCTGTTAAAAACATGGATATGCAAGTATCATTATAATATTCTGATTTCTCTTTGGGAAGACACCCAGTAATGCTATGGCTGGTTCATATGTTGGTTTCATTCCCAATCTTCTGAGAAAACTCCACACTGATCTCCACAGTGACTATACTAGTTGGCAGTCCCACCAACAGTGTAATAGGGTTCCTATTTCCCCACATCCTCACCAGCATTTATTATTATTTGTATTCTTGATGATTGCCATTGTAACAGGAATTCAAATTTGAGGGAATCTCAGTGTAGTTTTAATTTGCATTTCTCTGATTGCTAAAGATGTTGAACATTTTTTTCATATATATCTTGGCCATTTGTATAACTTCTTTTGAAAAGAGTCTATTCAGTTCAGTTGCCCATTTTTTGAGTGTGTTTTTATTTAATTATTTATTTATTTTAGTGTTAAGCTTTGTAAGTTTTGTATATTCTAGATATTAGACCTTTGTCAGATGGGAAGTGAAGATTTCCCATTCTGTAGGCTTTCTCTGTAGAATCTTGATGATTTCCTTTGCTTCACAGAAGCTTTTTAATTTAATGCTATCACATTCATTAAGTCTTATTTTAATTTCCTGAGCTTTTGTGTCTTATTGAGGAAGTTTCTACCCATGCTTATATGTTGGAGTGTTGGACATATACCCCCTTCTAGCAGTTTCGAAGTTTCTGGTCTAATTTCTTGATGTTTGAACCATCTTGAGTTGACTTTTGTGGAGGGTGAGAAGTTAGGGCTTAATTACATTTTTTTACATATGGATAGTCAGTTTTCCCAACAGCATTTGTTGAAAAGGATGTTCTTTCTACAGTGTATGTCTTTGGCACCTTTATCAAAGATCAACTGGTTATAGATACTGGGCTTTGTTCTGAATCATCTATTCTGTTCCATTGGTCTATGTGTCTGTTTTTGTGCCAATATCATGCTGTTTTTATTACTATCGCTTTATGGTCAGGTATTGTGATGCCTCCAGCATGGTTCTTATTGATGAGAATTGCTTTGGTTATTCTGGGCCTTTTGTTTTTCCATATAAATTTTATAACTGCTTTCTCTAGGTCTGTGAAAAATGACAATGGCATTTTGATAGGGATTGTGTTGAATATGTATATTGCTTTTGGTAGAATGGCCATTTTGATTATATTTATTCTGCCTATCCAAGAGCATGGGATGTCTTTCCATCTTTTAAAATCTTCTTCAATTTCTTTCTTTAGTGATTTATAATTTTCACTGTAGGTCTTTCGCCTCCTTGGCTAAATTTATTCCTAAGTATTTTATTCTTTTTGAGGTTATTGTGAATGGAATTGTTTTCTGTATTTCTTTTTCAGTGGATTCATGATTAGTGTAAAGGAATGCTAATGATTTTCTTAAGTTGATTTTGTATCCTGCTACTTTGCTGAAACTATTTATCTCCTCTATAAGTCTTCTGGTTGAGTTTTTTTGGGTCTTCTAAGCAAAGGATCATGTCATCAGCAAACAAGTTATTCTTTCCCTATTTATATTCCTTTGATTCCTTTCTCCTGTCTTATTGCCAAGGCTAGAGTTTTGAGAACTATGTTAAATAGTAGTGGTGACAGTGGGCATCCTTGTCTTGTTCCTGATCCTAAGGGAAATTCTGTCAGTTTTTCCCCATTCATAATGATGATGGCTTTGGGTTTATAGCCTTTATGATGTTGAGGTAGGTTCCTTTCATTACTAATTTCCTCAGCATTTAGCATGAAAGGATGTTGGATTTTGTCAAATGTTTTTTTTTTGCATCTATTGATTTAATCATGTGATATTTTTTCCTTAGCTCTATTAATGTGGTGAATTACATTTATTGATTTGCATATGTTGAACCAGCCTTGCATTCCTGGGATGAAGCCAACTTGGTCATGATGAGCTATTTTTTTGATGTAGTTTTGACTGTGAATTTCTAATATTTTGCTGAGAATTTTTGCATTTCTATTCATCAATGATATGGTCTGTAATTTTCTTTTCTCATGGTATCTTTATTTGCTTTGGGGATTAAGGTGATGCTGGCTTCAGAGAATGAGTTTGGTAGTTTTCCTTCATTTTCTATTTCACAGAATAATTTGAGGAGCATTAGGCTTGCTTCCTCTATAAAGGTCTTGTAGAATTAAGATGGGAATCTGTCTGGGCCTGGACTTTTCTTTGATGGAAGACCTTTTATTGCTTTTTTTTTATCTCTTTGCTTCCTATTGGTTTGTTTAAGTTTGCTCTGTCCTCTTAGTCCAGTTTAGGTAAGTTGTAGGTGTCTAGGAATGTGTGCATCCCTTTTAGGCTTCACCATAACCCTTCTTCACAATTGCCCATGTTCATTCTTCTCCTCGTGTGCCAAACAATGTAGTAAAAACCAGTCATTGTGCTAAGTCAATAAGATACAGGTGCTCACTCGGTCTATCTTGACAAATATGCTGCTTTGTATTAGACTGCCAAATCAATTAATATAAGCTGATTTTCTTATCTGAATATAAATTTTTAGTAACGATTGATAAATAGCCCTAAACTCCTTCTCATTTTTCACTGAAGGTGATAGCTTCAAGTAACAAGTAAAATTAAAGCACTGAACAAAATTTCCACTGTCTCGTACAGTTACTGATACAAACTAAGTAAGCATGCAATAAAAATATATCAAATAAATAAAAATATTACCTCATCAAAACTTTATAAGAATATCATTTCCAAAAATAATGAGGAAAAAAGAGCCCAATATAAAAAAAATAGAGAAAGTTGAAGAGGGGAAAAATAGCCATTTCATAAAAACATAAATATTTATTACTCATTTAGAAAAGATAATCAAACTTACAAAAGATGAAAACTATATTGAAATACTATTTATCACTCTAAGTAAAAATTAGAAACACAAAGTTTCACAATATACTTTATAGAAGAGGCTATGAGGAAACAGGACTTTCACACAGTTACTATAATAAAAATCTATGGGAATATTTACATATCCATTTACTCTTGACAGTAAACTCTTGTGCAGTTTGCTACTATTTAGCTTATTAAAGGATATATCATAAATAAAAATAGAAAATGAGTTAAAAATAAAATATTCAAACAATGTTACTTTTATGATGTGAAATAGGATAGATTGAAAGACAAAGAGATCAAAGCTAGCTATCTTAAAATATAGCTTTACTTGATTTGGGGACTACGGAAGTATATAATTATAAAATTAAATAAAACAATAAACCTTCCTTAAGATTAAAAGGTTTAAATGAATGAACTTAAATGTGTATTCAGTCAGTGATATGACCACATGTGAAGATAAAATTCCAAGTGATTTTAAAGTACAATAATTTGACTATATACTTTTAGAGGAATATATCTTAAGGATAAAAGAACTTTAAAAAAAACCAAGATGTTTTAATTATGGAGTCTAAATTCCATTATCCACTAAAAGAAATAGTCCTCCTTAAGAAAATGGCTAGAAATTCAAATTCAGGTTCCATATCATTTGTCATGAGAGGTCAAACACATTACTTAGCTTCCTTATGCTTAGAAAAATGGGTTGAAAATAGTGCTTATCTCAAAGGGAAATTCTCAGGATTAAATGAGTTATCAACTAAATATACTTGTAGAACTAGTGTCTTTTTGGCAGGTATTCAGTAAACATAGAATCTTCCTTTTGTCCTCTTAATCCCCTTAAAATATCATTTGCTGCCGGCTAATTTGAGTTATGTATATTTGACTCTTCAGCCAGAGTAAAGTTTTGGTGGAGCCCTGAACAGACATAGAGATTAGTTTAAATATCTATTTCCCACTGGAATTGCATTATTTTATTTGATAGTCTTAATAACCATATGAAGAAGTTATTTTTATCTTTTCTTATTTTATTTCAAATAAGAACACCAAGTCTTGGTAAGAGGCTGAAGACTTGTCCTTATTCAAGGCTAGTAAGCACAGAGCTAGGATTCAAGTCAAGTCTGTGTGAAGTTAAGCTCTTTCCAGCACGTCACTGACTTTCCAAGGCTGCCTCCCAGATCTTGACGATGATGTCTGAAGTCCCGCTGCTCCAGATGTATTCCTGTCGCTTACCTCGTTTCCTCTGTTAACATGCAGATGTTTTCACAATGACTGTCCATTGCTCTTTTAGAGATGGAGGAAAACATATATTTATATTTGGAAATATTTAGTTTTTATTGTACATCATAATTTTGTGTTCTCTGGATCATTTTCAGGGTTAAGACACCATCTTTTTTTTTTTCCATGAAGGCTTTTATCTTGTAGAATTTGAATGGGAAGAAGCATTTTCAAAATGCTTGGTGACAGAGACAGTACAGGACTCCTTCAGTGAAAGATGTGCCTTGCTCAACAGCTTTGGAGGAAAATCCACAAGATCATGGTATTTCACTTCATAGCAACTTAAACTGTATCTTCCATTCATCCTTCTAAAATTAGATTTTTGACCTGTGTTTGTCTAAGACACTTGTTTCAGACTCCCAGATGTTTCAAAGTAAATAGCAAAGAATTGGGAGTCATAATGTGGCTTGTAAAATTAAATCCAATTTTAGAATAATTAATGAAAACATTGACAAGATAATACTAAACATTTTAAGTTGCAGCCAAATTTTGTCGTTCTCTGTTCCTAATTTTGAACTCAAGAAAATCAGATGTGATAAGCTGGTTTATATTTTCTTAATTATGTAAACATACTTTTCTCATACAAGAATTGTGTAAGTGATAAAATGTAAAATGGATGAAGTAGAGGGAGGAAAAGTTAATTAAATTTAATAAGAAAAGAAATGTCATGAATAGGTGGTTACCACATGGTACATATTCTAGGAATTGTTTTTGCATGTTTGAAAATGGCTAGCTCTTATGTGAATTATTTATTACTATAAAAATATTTGGCATAGTAAAAGAAATATTGTTTTCATGAGTTAACCACATTTGTAACAATTTTAAAGAAAATTAACAGGGTTGATTATGAAAACAGGTCAGTTAAATCTAAAACATCCTGAAAACTCTGATACAAAAATCCTAATTATACTTTTTTCTACTCTCAGCATTTTCTATGCATTTTTATTCACATCATTTTAATTTCTTGAGAGAAAAATAAGTAAAATACAGTGGCTACAGCGATATCTAAATTAACTTCCATGGATATGTACAAATACAAATAATTTCTACTTATGTTTTTTGTATTTCCACAGTTTTCATCTTGATAATGAGTATATATTGACAAATACTAGTCTTTAAACACAAGGATTAGATTTGGAACAACTTTCTACAACAGGGATGGATAACCTTTCAAAACTATGAATGGGAATAAAATCAAAGATGGCAACTAAGGGAGATACCACATTATGATCTCTCTGAGACTTGGGTCTCAATTGCTGTGAAAGCAACATCTTGACAGGAGAAGAAAAGCAACAAAAACTTGAACTAAACAACAAAAAATTTGAAATGTGATGGAATCAAAGCCAGAAGACAAAACAGCGGAAAGTAAAAAGCTCCAAGCACCTTACCTAAGGAAAAGCAGTGGCACCATCTTGGCCAGACCATGCCAGCTGCTACCAGCATTGCAGCTTCCAAACGCCACCAGCAGAGAAGCCAGAGACCTGTTGTAAGTTCAGCAACTGCAGGTCAGCAGAGGCGAAAGCAAGCAGCAGCTTGCTCCACACTCAAGGGACCAAGATGGTGCAGAGTGGCACCATCTTGGCAGGACGTTACCAGCCTCTACCAGCATTGTGGCTTCTATCTACCTCCAGGATAAGAAAATAAAAAGGGAGAGAGATTAGACATAAGAAATCTACAGTGTGAGAGAGAGAGAGCTACCAAAAGCAACAAAGGTATAAACATAAAAAACCTGAAATCATGAAAAGGAAGAATAGCAAAGAAATAATGAACTCCCACAACCCCACAACAACAGAACCCGCCAACACAGAAGTGCAAAAATTGCCAGAAGGACAATTCAGTACTTTAATAGTAGAAATGATACAGGATTCTGAAAATAATTCAGAGAAAGCCTGAAAGAATGAAGGATCAAATAAAAATATGACACCCTGAACAGGAATCAAAAAGAAGTCATGAAGGAAGTAAAGGATTCAATAATTTAAATGAAGGCATCAATACAGACCATCAACAATAACTAGACCAAATGGAAAACAGAATCTCACTCTTAGAAGATGACCTCTCCAAAAATGAATTAATAGTATATAAATTAGAAAAAAAAATTCGACAGCATGAATTGGACATTGAAGAGATCTCAACCAATCTTAAAAAGCAAACCTAAGAATAATAGGCATAGAAAAGGGAATAGAAGCTGAAACCAAAGGAATCAATAATCTATTCAGAGAACTAATATTAGAAAATTTTCCAAACATAGACAAAGAGGTCGACACACAGGTACAGGAAACATATAGGACCCCTAATAGACAAGATCAGAGAAGAGGTTCACCATGCCACACAATAATCAAATTGACTAATGTAGAGGCCAAGGAGAGAATCTTAAAGGCAGCGAGAGTAAAAGACCAAGTAATATTCAGAGGCAAACCAATAAGAATCACTCCCGACTTTCCAAACCAAGTCATGAAAGCCAGGAGGGCCTGGAGCAACATAATCCACACTCTGGATGAAAACAACTTCCAGCCAAGATTTATCTACCCAGCAAAGATATCTATCAGATTTGATGGGGAAATAAAAACCTTCCATGACAAACAGAAGCTGAAAGACTTTATGTCTTCCAAACCAGCACTAGAGAAAATACCAAAGAGATTAATTACAAGGAAGAAATAATAAGGAAACACCAGAAACAGAGAAACAGTGATTTCCATCAAACAAACAACTAGGCAAAGAACAAACACTACCTCAAAGAGAAATTAAAACTCAAAATGTTAGGAATTAAAACCCATCTCTCAATAATCACGCTGAATATAAATGGCCTCAACTCCCCATTCAAAAGACATAAGGTGGCAAAATGGATTAAAAATAACAATCCATCCATATGCTGCCTGCAAGAAACACACCTTACAAGGAAAGATATGCAAAATCTAAAGGTGAAGGGATGGAACAAGGTAATCCACACTAACAGAACTCGAAAAAAAGCAAGAGTAGCAATTATGATATCAGACAAATTAGACTTCAAACCTAAACTTATCAGAAGATACAAAGAAGGTCATTTCTTACTGGTAAAAGGAACAATCTAGCAAGAGGATATAACAATAGTAAACATTTATGCCCCAGACAGAGGTGCAACAACTTCCATAAAAGAAACTCTTCGTGACATTAAGTCACACATAGATACCAATATAATAATATTGGGAGACCTCAACACACTTCTCACACCACTATAGCTGTGCAATTCACAATTGCCAGACTTTGGAACCAGCCAAGATGCCCATCAACTGATGAATGGATTACAAAATTATGGGATATGTATGTAATGGAATTGTACACAGCCCTAAAGAGGAATAAAATTACATCATTTGCAGGGAAATGGAGGGAACTGGAGAACATTATGCTAAGTGAGATTAGTCAGTCACAAAGTGTGAAAAGTCTGATGTTCTCCTTAATAAGTGGAAACTAGGGAGAATGGGACTTAGAAGGGACTCCAGACAAAGAAGGAGAAAACTTTAGTTGAGCAAAGAACACAACCTAACTGAGGGAGATGGGAGGGGGAAAGAGGGAAATACACTAATGTATACGATGTATATACACAAACTTATCAGAGTCAATCACTATGCTGAGCATGAATAGGAGGGAAGGGGGAGGGAATAGGGTGGGATTTGAGGGAGGGATAAATGAGCAATGTGTGCATGCGTGCTTCTGATACCCTGACACTTATCAAAATGTATGATTACAATGCACCAATAAATGAATATATTAAAAAAAACAAAACTAAACTATGAATGGCTCTGTAACTGATTTCATTAAAAGAATAAATTGATTAATAGAAACAAAGAGGAAGAATAAGAAAAATACAGACCATTGAAACCCTTTTATTCCATTCTTTGGAAGTTTCCCACACCATCACTACTTTGCTGAGAGCTCTACCCCACACAGGAGCATTTCTTTGATATCATGTTGAAGTACGCATTTCAAATGAAAATCTTTGGAACACACAAAACCATGTCTGTTTTTTGCACAGTCTTGATGTCTTGTAGACTCCAGGATTTTCAAATTTCCTTCTAGATTGTTTTTGTGGTTTCTGAGTCAGTTTTCAATATGAGCATTTAGAAAACTTTATTAGTTTTACCTACAGGTTAAGCTATCTTTTGCCAAAATCACTTGGTAAATAAATTTGTTTCAGTAGGATGGTATTTTTAGAGTTCTTTCTTTTTCTAAGCACAATTTTCAGTAATTAGATTTCATACAGCAATAATAACAAAAAGAAAACAGAACTTAGTAATGTCTATAACAGGATGCATAGTTTTATTTTGATGCTTTTTTATTGTGGCTGAAAATACCCATTCATGAGAAAAGGCTTGAAGTTACAATTTAATTGAGGTAAGAGAACAATTGAATGGCATACCATAAGCCTTTGAGGATTTGGAATCACTATTGAAGGGGATTATTTCTCAGGTAACAATGTTCACCAGAAAAACTGTTGCTTTTTACCTGTGCTTACAACCCTGGGCCTGTCCTTTTATGTCTATATCTTCTGGCCCTTCTACCTTGATTTGTAGGAATCCAGTATTCTAATTACTTTCTGGGGCCCCATGAGAAGTCTCAACCAGCCTGTTTCTTGTTATTTCCTTGAAGGTAAGAGGTCCAGTTTTTTTTTATTCTGGCCCATTCTCTGCATCAGCCAGTTATTGTATGGTGTAGGTGGGAGGGAGGTATTAACTCATAACCTTAGGCAAGCAACTCTTTGCTGCCAAGGAAAATTCACAGAAGGCACTCACTATCTATACTTTATTATTATTATTATTTTTTACTGGTGGTTGAACCCAGGGGTGTTATACCTCTAATCTACACTCCTTAGACCTATTTATTTATTTTTATTTTGAAACAGGGTCTTTCTAAGTTGCTGAGCCTGGCCTCAAACCTGCTATCCTCCTGACTCAGCATCTGTATGCTCTATTTTAAATGTGTGACAGATTCAATGCAATCCTTATTAAAATACCAATATCATTCTTCACAGAGCTAGAAAACTCAATCCTAAAATTCTTATGGAAAAACAAAAGACCCAGAATAGCCAAAGTAATTCTCAGCAAAATCATACAGGAGGTATCACAATACCTGATTTAAAATTATGCCACAGAACTATAGGCACAAGTGCAAACACATAAACCAGTGGAACAGATTAAAAGGTACAGAAACAGATCTACACATTTATAGCCAGCTGATTTTTGACAAAGGTGACAAAAACATATGCTAGAGAAAAGACAGCCTTTTCAACAAATCATGTTGAGAAAACTGGTTATCCATTTGTAGAAAATGGAATTAATCCCCAACCTCTCACCCTGCAGAAGTGTCAACTCAAGATGGATCAAAGACTTGGAAATTAGATCAGAGGCTTTGCAATTACTAGAGGAGAGCATAGGTCCAACACTGCAACATCTAGGCACAGGTAGAAACTTCCTCAATAAGACCCCAAAGCTCAGAAAATTAAAATAAGAATTAATAAATGGCATGGCATTAAACTAAAAGGTTTCTGTTCATCAAAGGAAACTATCAAGAGTCTAAAGAGAGAGACAACAGAATGGGAGAAGATTTTTGCCAGCTACTCCTCTGATAGAGGACTAATATCTAGAATATAAAAAAACCTAACACTGAAAAAGCAAATAACCAGATCAGAAAATGAGCAATTGAGCTAAATAGATGTTCACAAAAGAAGAAATACAAATGGCCAATAAATATATGAAAAAAATGTCCAATATTATTAGCAATCAGGGAGACGCAAATCAAAACTACACTGAGATTCTATCTAACCCCAGTTAGAATGGCAATCATTAAGAATATAAACAATAATAAATGCTGGAGAGGATGTGGAGAGATAGGAGCTCTTCTACACTGTTGGTGGGATTGCAAATTAGTACAACAGCTCTGGAGATCAGTGTTGATGTTCCTCAGAAGACTGGAAATGGAACCGCCATATGATCCAGCTACACCACTCCTGGGCATCTTTCCAAAGGAACTGAAATCAGAATATTATAATGACACATGCATATCCATGTTCATAGCAGCACAATTCACAACAGAAAAATTATGGAACCAGCCTAGGTGTCCATCAACAGATGAATAGATTACAAAATTATGGGATATTCTACTCAACTTTACAGTTCTCTACAGAAGAACAAAATCATTATCCCTTGAAATAAAATGAATGGATCTAGAGAATATTATGCTAAGTGAGATTAGCCAGTCACAGAAAGTGAAGAGTCATATGCTTATCTCATATGTGGAAGCTAGGGAGAAACTAAAATACAAGAGGGACTCCAGATAAAGGAGGAGGAACCCCATTGGAGTGATGGAGGGGTCTAGGGGAAGGAGGTGTGTGGGGGGAGACTAGAGGAAGGAAACACTTCAATTGATGCTATGTATATATACACTAAATTACCAATGCCAATCTCAATATCATGTATGGGCAAGGGGAGAGAGCGGGGTGGGATCCAGGGGAAAGCTCACTGTGTGCATGTATGTCCCTATCACTCTGAACTTCATTATGATGTGTGATTACAATGCACCAATAAAAGTGTATTAAAAATAAAATGTGAATCACTATGCTCAGCCCATATTTGAGGAATAAGCTCCATCTCCCAAAGGTGTTAATATATACTTATTTTATTTGTCCCATATCCCCCATGTATTTTCTTAATCTGGTCATTTATTCATATCAGTATGGACTCACTTATATTTATTTTATACTTTGTGTTATAAAATAGTACTATGCAATTCATTTGGTTACTCAATTTCTTCCAGCTTTGGCTACTAGGAGCTCTTTCTGGTTGTCTTCTGCATCCCTTTAGCATGACCCTATCATTTTATTTTTTTAACACTTCCTTCCTTTCTGGCATTATGAGATATGACAGCCACATCGTGTGTATTCCCTGCCCAGATTTGGAATCAGCCATTTCTCTAGGGAGCTGTGGCTTCTTGTATTGGAGAATTGTACTTTGGAATCTGCTGAGTATACTTGTTAGTACAGTAATACTGATTATAAGCCCTCTCAGTGGGCAGAGAAAGGAAATATGTATATATACATTAGCTAGTATATACACACTCTTATCTCTAATCATTTTGTATCTTTTTTCCCTGTATATAAATCACACAGAGTTCATCTTGTTGCATCCACACCAGTTCAGTTACACAGGATTCAATCTAACCTTATTTATCTTTTACTTCTTCTCCAACAGTGGCAGACCCGGCTCCCAATATCCACCATTTATTTATTTATTTAATTTATTTGTTTAAACCCTACACACACATAAAGTCACTTCAAAAACTTATTGCCACAAACCCCCATTGAGAAACAAACTTACCAGAGTATAGTGTTTATGTACCTTTATTTTTCTTTTATTCTTATAGTTTCCAATCAAAATGTTATCCAAAGTGACATAAATTAGCTCCTTTTCCCCCCACCTTCTTTAGTGAAATTATACTGTACATGGGTAACACTGCTGTCGCTGTCTGCATTCCATCATGGAACTCCCAATATACTGATTTTTGTTTAAATACACACATTAGAATTTACTCTTACTGGGTACAGTGGTGCATACCTGTAACCCCAGTACTTGGGAGGCTGAGACAGCAGGATTGCAGGTTCAAGGCCAGCCTCAGCAACTTAGTGAGGTTCTCAGCAACCTAGTGAGACCCTGTTACAATGCACCAATAAAATAAATAAATAAATAAATAAATAAGTAAATAAATATGTCCTAGAAAAAATAAAAATATAAAATAAAATAGGGCTGGGAGTGTAGCTCAGAGTTAGAATGCCCCTGGGTTCAATCCCCAATACACCCCACCCCGCCCACACACACAATTTACTACATGTGATGTATAGTTCTAGGAAATTTGACAAGTGCATTTAGTCATGTCACAGCACTCCAGTACCATGCAGGGCAGCCTCATCTCAAGAGCCCAGAAGCCAGCTGCTGCAGAGGCATCAAGGTAGGGTCTAGCTCATGGACACATATGTGCAAACTCCTTGATTAAATGTGCAAATATTTTACTAGAGGGAAAGCTTATGTTAAAGGAAATAAGGAAGGAGCTGGAAAAGGCTGGAAGGTTGTGAGACTGAGATACAAACCTGATCCCCATGTGAAGGAGAGGGCAGAGGAGGTGGGTGAGCATATCTTATTGCCATGCAGTATAAGAAAGGTTTGGCAAAGCTGTAGGCGTCTTCATAGCTCAGGCAGACTTATAAAGGAGTCCCATGCCTCCTCAAACTGGGCACTGGATTCCATAGCTCAGCAGCTGGGACCCTCCGTTCACCAGGCCCTTAGAAGAGGATGACATCTGTGAGGTGCATTGTCAGAGTCACCTCAACTCCCTAGAAACATCCAGAAGCACTTGAAAATATTTCAAAAGTTTTGTGATAAGCATATTTTTATACATTAAAAACAATCCTGAGGATCCTGGGGAGATGGGAATCTGTCTTCCGATCTAGACAATTGCATTGGCAGAATCTGTGTGATGCAGCTATTTTGGAACTTTGGAGTCTTAAGAAAGCTTTGCAATTCATTCTAGGGGAAGGCTTGCAAGGTAAATTGTGACTAATTTCTGTCAATCTCAGCTATTAGTGCAGTAGCAGTCACCCATCATTCCCATCTCAGAAAGCATGGCAGCACCTGAGACAGATGAAGAGCATAGTTTCTAATTATTTTTCAGGAAACTAGAAAATAAATCCATTTCTTCAATGCAAAGGAAGCTGAAAGTCAAAGTTTGGAAACATGTGAGACAAAAGAAAATCAATAACAATTATCGTCATCTTTTGTTGTTGTTGTTGTTGTCTGTTTGTTTTGCTTTTGCCCCAGAGGAAGAGGCAGGGTTATTGGGGTGGAAGACTGTTAAGTAGAAATTGTCCTGCAAATAAATATACATGCAGAAGAGTGACAGGAGAACAAGATGTAGATAGAAGAGTGAGTAGAGATCATTTTTTCCCTGAACATCATTTATTTATTTATTTATTTATTTATTTATTTATTCATTTATTATTTAGTTAGTGGGGTGGTACTGGGGATTGAACCCAGGGGTGTTCTACCTCCAAGCTGCATCCCCAGTCCTTTTTATTTTATTTACTTATTTATTTATTTTGAAACAGGGTCTCACTAGGTTGCTGAGAGTCTTGCTACACTGCTGAGGCTATCTTCAAACCTGCAATCCTCTAATCTCAGCCTCCAAAGTACTAGGATTACAGGTGTGTGCCACCATGCCCAGCTGAGCATCATTTTTAATATAAGTTAAAAATGAAATGAATACTTTCTAGATATTAATGAAGATGAATACCTTGCTATGAAATTTAGTATCTATAGGGATGAAAATATAGAGATATAAATATAAAACTGTTAAGTTTTCTGACTTTGTTACTGAAGAGCTGAGGGTTTTAAGCATTTTACACAAAGCATTTTAAAATAAATGTCCAAGCTGGGCGTGGTGGCGCACGCTTGTAATCCCAGTACTTTGGGAGGCAGAGACCGGAGGATCCGGGTTCGCGGCCAGCCTCAGCTCTCTCTCTCTCTCGCTCTCTCCCTGTCTCTCTCTCTCTCTCCCTGTCTCTCTCTCTCTCTCTACTTAGTGAGGCCCTCCGCAACTTCGTGAGACCTGGTTTCAAAATAAAGTATAAAAAATAGGGCCGGGGGCGTAGCGCGGAGGTAGACGCCCCTGCGTTCAATCCCCAGTACCTAAAAAAAATGTCCAATTAGTAGCTTCCTTTTTATTGTCCCACGTCCACCTGGATGCACTAGCGCACTTTGGCGTCGCACTCACATTCCTTCATTCCCATATTTCTGGAATGAGAAAGTCACATCAGTTCAAGCCTCATCGACTATAAATCTTTCACCTTTAAAAATAAAATAGGACATAACTCTTAGTTCCTCATCATAAATCCAAAACTTCATTATTTCTGGCAGGAACAAATATTAGCTTTAATTGCTATGCCAGAAGCAATAGTTTCCAGTAATATGGATGAACCTGGCTAAATTTCGCTGCTCCTTTTAGTTTTATTTTTTTTAATGTTTCAAAAAGATGGGGCATAACTAAAGATCTGTTAATGATTTATATTGCCATCATTCTATCTGCAACAAAAATAGGAAAAATAGGTAATAGATACATAGTGTTTAGTAGACATTTGCTATGCAGAAGCATTGTAAATAAAAGTAAAATATATTATATTGTGAATATAAAGGAAGTTTATAAATAGAATCCCTGATCTTTTGGAGCTTATCTCTATTTGAGAGAAAGAACACACAAGTTTTATTTATTTATTTTAAATATGCCTTTATTGGTGAATTACAGTCTCACATCACAATGAAAATCAAGTTGACAGTAACATACATTCACACAGCACTTGGTGCCCCCCCTGCATCCCTTCCCCTCAATACAGACTACTGAGATTGACGTCGGTGTATTCTCATATGTATCATGGTCGATGGTAGTAATTCCATTAATGAACTGCATTCTTCCCCTTCCCCTTCCCTTAGAACACTTCCCTGGCTCCACTGAGGCTTCTCCACCATTATCTGGAGTCCCTCTTGTATCCCCAGTACTCCCTAGCTTGCACATATTAGAGAAAACATATGACTATTCTGTTTCTGTGATTGGCTGATCTCACTTAACATAATGTTCTCCAGGTCCTTCCATTTTATTGTAAATGATATTATTTTGTTCTTCTTTATTGCTGAGTAGAATTCCATTGCGTGTATTTCCCATAGTTTTGGAATTCATTTGTCTGTTGATGGACACCTAGGTTGGTTCTATAATTTGGCTACTGTGAATTGTGCTGCTATGAACATGGGCATGCATATATCACTGTAGTTTTCTGGTTTCAGTCCCTTTGGAATGATACCCAGTAGTGGTATAGCCGGATCATATAATGGATCCATTCCCAGTTTTCTAAGGAATCTCCACACTGATCTCCATAGCAGTTGAACTAGTTTGCACTCCCACAAACAGTGCAGAAGAGTTCCTATTTCCCCACATCCTCACCAACATTTATTGTTATTTGACTTCTTGATGATTGCCATTCTGATTGGGGTTAGATGAAATATCAGAGTAGTTTTGATTTGCATTTCCCTGATTGCTAATGATATTGATCATTTTTTTTTCATGTATCTATTGACCATGTATATCTCTTCTTTTGTGAGGTGTCTATTCAATTTGGTTGCCCATTTCTTAACTGGGTTATTTTTTTTATTGTAAAGTCTTTTAAGTTCTTTGTATATCCTAGATATTAGACCTCTGTCAGAGGGATAGCTTGCAAAGATCTTCTCCCATTCTGTAGGCTTTCTCTTTAAACTCTTGATGGTTTCCTTTGATATGCAGAAGATTTTTAGTTTAATGCTCTCCCATTTATTAATTCTTATTTTAGTTTCCTGGGCTTTGGGGGTCTTGTTGAGGAAGTTTCTACCTGTGCCTATATGTTGGAGTGTTATGCTCTCCTCTAGTAATTTCACAGTCTTTGGTCTAACTTCCAGGTCTTTGATCCATCTCAAGTTGACTCTTGTGTAGGGTGAGAGGTAAGGATTTAGTTCCATTTTTCTACAGGTAGATAACCAGTTTTCCCAACACCATTTGTTGAAAAGACTGTCTTTTCTCCAACGTATGTGTCTGGCACATTTGTTGAAAATCAACTGGCTATAAGTTTTGGATTTGTTTCTGTATCTTCTATTCTGTTCCATTGGTCTATGTGTCAGTTTTTGTGCCAATACCATGCTGATTTTATTACTATAGCTCTATAGTATAATTTGAAGTCAGGAATGATATTATTTTGTTCTTCTTTATTGCCTCCTGCATGGTTCTTATTGCTGAGAATTGCTCTGGCTATTCTGGGTCTTTTGTTTCTCCATATGAAATTTATGACTGATTTTTCTAGGTCTGTGAAGAATGATATTGGTATTTTGATAAGGATTGCATTGACTCTAGAGATCACTTTTGGTAGAATGGCCATTTTTATAATATTTATTCTGCCTATCCAAGAGCAGGGGAGATCTTTCTATCTTCTAAAATCTTCCTCAACTTCTTTCTTCAGTGTCTTATAATTTTCATTGTAGAGGTTTTTGGTTAGGTTTATGCCTAACTCTTTGGTTAGGTTTATTCCAAAAAGTTTTAAATATAACAGTGACATATTTAAAATAAGTACATGAAGAACACATACCAATTTCCTTTTAACTTTCTTTAAATTTCAAGTGGTTTTATGTTTGCTATCAACCATAATTCTTTTCCAACTTAAATGTCTTAATAGAAATACCAATATTAGTTCCATATAGTTGAAATAACTGTAAACCTTTTAAAAAATAATCTCTAGCTAATCCAATGAGGGTTTTCCATTTAGGGATAAAGAGATTCGAATGATGTTTAGATTTGTATCTTCCACTGATACTTTCTCTCCAGTTGGAAGTTTAGTTTTTAGGGCTATAGGATTGTTCCATCACCACATGGCAGATTTTAAAATGTAAATCCAAATTATTCTAAGATTTGTGTTATTTTAGTCAAGAGCTGACTAAATGGAAGGATAGAAGTGTAATATGAATAAACCCATGGCTAGTGAGGGTGAAGGGATGATGATATCCTTACTGCTTGGAAGAGGGAATTGGCTGGTAAAGCCTGCTGGCAGCTTATTCTTCCTTCAACAGCCTACAAGTGAGTTCTAAACTCCAAGCAAACAGTGTGATCCTTTCAGTAAAAATGTCAGACTTTGATCAGGGGGATAAAATAACTTGTGCACTCCACTACAGAATCTAACTGAGAATCAGACTTCTGACTACAATTTCTTATAACTTGGTTATACTAACAGATTTTACATATTTTTGAAGGTATGGAGTTAATTAACTCTAAATTAAAGCTTCATTCTAATTTAAAAGTTGAAATGGTATTTGGTTCAGGTGTATTTGTTTCCAAACAATTATCTTATTAAAATAAATTTTCCCCAGTGTTTAGTACACATCATTTATTATGCTAGGAAGGCTTATAGATATAAAGCAAACATATGATACTATAATCACATTATTATTTCATCTGATCTTAAGTTAGTCGTTTGAAACTTGTAATAAAAGAACTGGTTGCCAACTATATCATATTTCTCTCCTTCCTTAGTAACAGAATATTGAGTTTTAGCAGGCCATGCTACTTCCTGGAATAAAAAGTCAACTTCTCATCATCTCTTGCAGTAGATCTGTCCTTTGATGAGATTCTGGACAATGAGATGTAAAAGTAGCTTTCAGAAAACAAGAAGGAGCTTATTGAAATGATAACAGCTTATACACATAGTTCAATAATGAAGATGGAAGATGACACTGGAGTGAATTTCCTAGAAAGAAAAGAGAAAATGGAGAGAGAAGATACAAACCTAAAAGATCAACCCAGGAGGCTCTGCATTCATTTAGGGCACTTTCCAATTAGGAGACAAAATGGTAGAGAAAAAAATTATTCAAGAAATAATACATTTACCAATCATGGAAATGACATGTCCCAATTAAAGGACGCGAGTCCAGGCCGGGCGTGGTGGCGCACGCTTGTAATCCCAGTACTTTGGGAGGCGGAGACCAGAGGATCTGGGTTGGCGGCCAGCCTCAGCTCTCTCTCTCTCTCTCTCTGTCTCTCTCTCTCTCTACTTAGGGAGGCCCTCCGCAACTTCGTGAGACCGGTTTCAAAATAAAGGCTAAAAAATAGGGCCGGGGGTGTAGCGCGGAGGTAGAACGCCCCTGCGTTCAATCCCCGGTACCGAAAAAAAAAAAAAAAAGAGTCCAATGAATGCAGCAAGACCCATACCAAGCACATTGTCATGACACTTCTGAACATCAGTGAAAAAGGAAGATCAGAGAAATCTCCAGAAAAGAAAAGTCCGTGTTCACAATGAAATAGCAACTAGAGTTAGATCCGGGCTCCTGGAATGTTAAGGTGCATCGAAATCACCCGAGGACCTCGTGAAAGCCAGCTGCCGCTGGCGCCCTGACGACACTGAGTTACACAGAGCTGGCAGATCAAAGTGGCGCCTGGAACATTCAGAGAGAAAATGTCTTGAAACCAAGAATTCCGAACTCTGAGGATTCACCAGGCGCATGAAGGTAGAAGAAAGCCATTTGCAGACACAGGACCTCAAAACCTACCTGCGATATCCTAAGCTAGCAAAACGAGAGAGGAGCCAAGAAGGAGGAAAGCATGGGAAAAGCGATTTAATGCTGCAAAATGGTGACTTTAGTTGCATGATTTGGAAAGCAATCTGATGGAAAAGCAAAAGCACTATGTTAGAAAGTAACCAAGCAATGATCAATTCCAGGAAAATCAAAATAAGTTGTACAGAGATGATTCAGAACCATTGTATACTACCTGGCTCAGGAGTGATCTATTTATTTTAATACTATAAGCAAATGCTGAGCTGACTAAAATAAAAATAAGATATCATAGGTATGTATATATATCCATATATCATCTATATTTTACATATATAAAATGTGTACATGTTGATATGTATATAAATAGAATATATATTTTTTTTGTAATCCAAACAATCACAGAAGAAAAGCCTACAAGATTTAAAAGATGTCATTCTGGAGAGCAAGAGAATAATGAGTAGGATAAACCAGAGATGAGATACTGCTTAAATTAGTTGTGAAACTCCTGCTATTATTTTATTTTTATAGAATAAGCAAGTACTATTTCGATAAAATAAAAATAAAATGCAAAAATAAAAATAATCTGTGCAAATCTTTTTTCTTCTTCCTGTGGTCCTAGGGATGAAGCACAGGGCCTCACACATGCTATGAAATGCTCTACCACTGAGCTATATCTGCAGACTTTTTAAAATTTTATTTTTGAGACTGGATCTACTATGTCGCCCAGGCTATCCTCAAACTGGTGATCCATCCTGCCTTAGCCTTGTGAGTTGCTTAAATTACTGGTGTGTAGATACCATTTTAATGTAATCAAATCTTAAATATCACAGTGAGACAAAATATTCTACATTTGTTTTATTACTACAGATATATTAATATGGGACATTATCCCTGATAAATATCTGCCCTGAAATAAAAAAATTATGTTGTGATTAATTTACAATAATATAATAGACATTAATACATATATTTTAATGTTTCTAATAGTAGCAACCTTAAATTCAGGTTATAAAACTCATTAATTATACTTGGATGCTATAATTGTACAGTTTATGTTCAACATACTATTTTAAATTTACTAAATATTGTTTTCTTTTTTACTAGGAGGAACTAGAAAAAAGCCAAAACATATGGGAAATTAATCAGTTTATTCTTTCAAGCATGGAAAGTACCAACTGAAATTCACATTATAAATAGTCTTAAATTTTGTTACAATATTTCCTGGTTTTGGAAAATTTAGTTTTAAATACTATTTAACAATTTTATAATTCATAAAATATCAAAATGGATTTATCCTCCAATGTGATATTCTCAGAGTTTAAAATGTTTAAAAATAGTACTTTCTGCTTATGCAACATTAATATTACATTAATGGTATTGAAATTATAAGAATTCCTTACCTGACATTTGGTCTCAGTGGTATACACTAATATATTAAGTGAGAAATATACCAACATTGTAAGTTTGTAAGAACTAACAATATAAAATATACAAAGTGCGTTTTTCAGATTTATAATTAGTAGCAGATACAATAGCAGATACAATAATTGATTTAATACACACCAGTGAGGTATGGAGCAGAGTCCTACAATTAAACTCACTATTAATTCTGCCTAATAATGAGTTTAATAGGGTGAACTCAGTTAGTGAATGGGGTGAATTCAAGTTAGTTCCTGTTAGTGTTGTTGCTGATTTAAGAATTTAGGTCATTTCAGGTTTCACCAGCATATTGGCTAGGAAACTTTTTCTGCTTTTAGAACCTTTTGGATTTTGGAATTCTGGACAAGGAACTGTAGACCTGGAGTGTCACAAACTGAAAGGAAGATACTAATCATCAGAAAGTTAAGGGAAACAATTCTTAAGGTGCTTTGTAATTTCTCTAGTTTTCTAGACATTATATTTGATTTAGAACCTAGTGTTTGAACCACAATGTCCTTGTCAAGATTATTTCTCACTGTATATATGTGCATATGTATATAATATATTATTAACACAGTTCATGTATATCTTCTATTTTTTTAAATATGGACGAGCCAGAATTTTCATGGCAAGCATATAGTCAAATGATTTACTAATAAGACTTTATACTTGAGATATTCTGATATATTCTGTTTCTAAAAATTTAAAGTAAATACCTTTGCTACAAAAATTCATATTTATTTAAATTTTTGAGATGATCAAGAGACATTTGCTCTCATATTGAAAAAATTATATATGCATTCCTTATTTATCTTCAATTAAGAAAAATCAAAGGATTATTGATTGCTATAGCAACAGCAACATCAGTAATAGTGGCCTATATGTAAAGGCATTTATTTGGATCCAAATAGTTTAATAGAAACTTCATATACTTTAGATCATTAGTCCTTACAAATTTATGAAGTTGATATATTTCTCATTCAATAGATTAAAAAAATGCCAAGTGTGGTGTCACACACCTGTAATCCCAGTACTTGGCAGGCTGAGACAGGAGGTTCACAAGTTCAACACCAGCCTCAGTAACTTAGCGAGACTTCATTTCAGAACAAAAAATAAAAAGGGCTAGGGGTGTAGCTTAGAACACCAGTGGGTTCAATCCCCAGTAAACACACACACACACACACACACACACACACACACACATTAGAAACAGATTAAGAGACATTAAACAGTGTATGCAAATTTCAGTTGATAATATTAACAAGTGTATGGAATTCATATATCTTTATTGAATATAGTATGTTCAGGATCAAAATATATTGGCAGTGAATTATTTAATTTACTTGTCTATATAAATAAATTGCCCAAATTATACAATTTTCAATTTAACAGCCTAACCAAATGTATCAGACTGAGGTAAACATTAAAAAGAGTGGACCACAGTTTATTTGAAAGTGTTATAACAGCCTATTTTTCCCCTCCCCGTAGAAAGTGATTGTCACATAGCAAACACTCAGCAACTGTATGTTCAGTGAAGCATGGGTTGTAAGAATATATAGGACAATGCAGTCCTTGTCCTCTAGTAAAGAAGTTGCTGTACCACACTATGAAAAAAGATGCACTGTCAGAAAAAGTTGGGTGGGATCCCAGATCTCAGCTTTTTATTACTGAGAAATATACCATGAGGCTGATGGGAAAACTCGGGTGCAACAACTTTACCAAGTGAAGAAACCTTTCTTTTTAAAAGCTTCGACATGGTATTCTCACCTTTCACCTTTTAAGCAGGAAGTAATGGTAAAATAATATTTCCATTGATAAAATATGATTTACAACCTATTAGAACACTGAGATAATTAAAAACCTTTTAAAAAAGAAATTATAATTCAAAATCTAATGAAACTACAAAGTTAACAAAAGTTGTATTAGCGGTGAGCACAAGAGTATTTTGTCATTCTTCTCTGTATTTTATATGTTCCTATAATGATCATGTAATAATGTTAGGATAGAAACGCTATAATAAGCTTTGTTTAAAAGGAAACAATTCAGTGGGGAGTGGTGGCGCACACTTGCAATCCCAGTACTTGGGAGGCTGAGACAGGAGAATCGCAGGTTTGCAGCCAGCCTCAGCTACTTAGTGAGGCTCTCCGCAACTTAGTGAGACCCTGTTTCAAAAATAAAGAATAAAAAATAGGGCTGGGGGTGTACCGCAGAGTTAGAATGCCCCTGGGCTCAATCCCCAGTGCCAAAAAAAAGGAAACAATTCCAAAGCAAATGAAAATAATCCATTAGTAAAGAGACTCAAGAAAAATTAAAATCTTACTTAAATTAAGATTTTGAAGGAACAAAAGAGTATAATTAAAAAAGCAATATTTATTTTCTAAAATATTCTAATTATCACTTTAAAATGTTCATTTAAATAGCCAAAACAGATGATTTAGAAATATAATGACTTTCTTAACTTTAATGTAGTAGTTAAAAGCTGAAACATTAAAAAAGTAAAAATAAAAAAACATTTTTATGGGCACCATGGACTGGTACATTACATTTAGAATGTGCTTTTCCTTTTTCAACAGAATTGGCTGCTATTTCACTGTCTGGAAATAAAAATATCAAAGATGACTATTTTCCTATAACATTTGAAAATATGTTCCATATATTTAATCAGAGGAATGGGACAAAAGCATTTTTATTTATATTATTATAGAGTGGTTTATTAATCCCAGACATATTTTCTAAATCCATTTGGTAAAATGTTAGTACTTGGCTATAAATTATTTTTTTATTTCTAACATTTAGTTACATGTAAAAGTATTTCAATCCATGAAATTAAAATAATTCCATTTAATAACTAAATAGACTGCTAAAACACAAACTATGCTGTTGAAAATTCTTTTGGCAGATGGATGTACTAGTACTGTAATCCCAGTACTTGGGAGGCTGAGACAGTAGGATCACAGGTTCAAAGCCAGCCTCAGCAACTTAGTGAGGCTGTCAGAAACTTAGCAAGACTCTATTTCCAAATAAAAAATAAGATAAGATTGGGGGTGTAGTTAAGAGGTAGGATGCCTCTGAGTTCAATCCCAGCACTAAACACACACACACACACACACACACACACACACACACACTCACACACACACACAAATTCTAATGGGGAGGAGAGATGTAGAATATCTGGAAAAAATCTGAGTCACCTATTTAGAACTAATTTCTTGATTGAATTTTAGATCAGATCACATAAAATAAGTCTTTAAAATGTGAATATGATCCTTTTTTGTTTCACTGGTGATAAAGGTTAGAAGAGATGACATGCCATAAATTTGAAAATAATTATGAATATTAGTATTATTATTTTTTAAAAAGATTGAGTAATCTTAGGTGATACATTTTTACATTTTTGTAAAGGTTCAAAATTACTGGATCACAATTAATATTTTTCTGTACTCCTTTAGTTTCATTTAGTTTTTAATGTAATATTTAGTTTTCTTAACTGTATAATATTAAAATATTCATGTGCCTCATAACACATGTCTTCACCTACATAATCTCAGTATTAAACTACTTCCTTAAATAATTAATACAGTGGTGTCATTTGTGCTTGTATATTGAAATGGCTCTGGAGACATTTTGATCAGAGGAATTTACAAAGAGCAAAATACTAAATTGGGGAAAAAATAAAAAAGAAAAATATAGCGGGGATTGAAGAATATATGATGAAAGTAAATTGAAGTCATTTTGTAACCAAATTCTTCCTTTGCTGGGCCCCTTCTCCTGTGGTCCCATCCGGGATACCAAAATGATGCAAAATTTCTCTTCCTATTGAGTTATTGTCTGAAATTAATTAATTGACAGACCATAGAAGGGTGGGTATAGGGGTATAAAGATTTGTTTTAAGCCAAGAGAAGATAGAAGACAAAAACAGCTCCCTCCACGTAGTGTGGTAACCACTGAAGTTTTGGGGAGGTGAACTTTTATCCTTTCTTCTGGTTCCCCATCCGCTCTTTTGTGATTGGTCACAATTGGGCCAATGCCTTTTGCCTAGTTTCATTCCTTAATTTGAATCTCTATTTAAAAGGCAGTAGGCCCTTGTAATCTCCTGTTGCCACTTTCTTTTCCTGCTCCCTCCACTACACCCTAGGCCCGTGGCTCTGACTCCTATGGGTGATAGGCAGCAGCAGACCTCAGAAGGCCTCGGACAGGCAGCAAGGTTGAGAGAGATCTCTTGCATACAGGAAGCAAGAGGCAAGCCTGGGGAGTAGATAAAACTCATCCGCAACTCAAAACATTTCATAAAAGAAAAAAATAAGTTGAACTTGATCGAAATTTTTAAAAAACTTCTGTTCTTCAAAAACCTTCTGTTCTTCTCTTACAGAGAATAGAAGGACCAGTTACACATTGGGAGAAATTATTTCAAAACACATATCTAAAATAGGCCTTCTATCCAAAATATACAAAGAATTCTTAAAACATAACAATAATAATTTAACTTACCCAATAAAAATGAGTAAAAGATTAGAGCAAATAATCATGTGCAAAGATGCTGAATATCATACATTATGAGGGAAATGCAGATTAAAACAATCAAAATACCACTGCACACCTATTCAAATGGCTAAAATACAAAACACCGACAAAATGGCTGGTGAGAATGTGTGGCAATGGGATTCTTGCTCATCGCCGGTGGGAGTACAAAATGGTAGAGCCATATTGGAAGCTACTTCTGCAGTTTCTTACAAAGCTAATCATAATTTTACCAAATGATAGCGATTGTTCTCTTTAGTATTTACCTAAAGGAGCTGAACACTTATGTCCACACCAAAATTGCAACCAAATGTTTATAGCAGTTACTTTCAAAACTGCCCAAATTTGAAAGCAACAAAGATGCCTTTTAGTAAGTTCAGTGAATTAACTGTGGTACATTCATGCAATAGAATATTATTCAGCAATGAAAAGAAATAAATTATCAAGCCATGAAAAGACATAAAGAAAACTTAAATGCATATTTGGCACCCAGGCCATTTTACTTTCAAAATAATGAGCAGAGTGAAATCCCTCATATTGTAGGCAGCTGGAAGCCAGACTATCAGTCACAGAGAGGTATCTGGAGTCACGAGAGCACTCAGGTCCCAAACCCTGAGGAAATTATGGTTCTGAATCCACTCTCATTTGAATCGGAGGGGACTAAATCTGCCTAAGTAGTAAATAACAAAACTCATCCTCAGCTCAAGTTAGTGTAGATTGGCATACCACCAATCTCCCATTAGTGACTATGTACATTTGGATACATGAAAATACCATTTAGAAACCTTGCGTACATCCTCAGGAGGAAGTGCAACAAAATATAGTAATAAACATAGAATGGTAGAATTTTGGATTTCTACAAATTGTGTATTTATCATAGAATAATATTTAAATAGGAAATAAAAATATTTTTAAAGTTAAAAATGAAAGTGTGGTTTTCTCTAGTTCCCTCTTTGCCTAAGAATTAGAGTTGCCTTCATTTACAAAACCATATATATTCTATCATTCTATATTTTTTCCCTTGAGTTTTCAATTTCATGCTTTTTCCAGCAACAGATTCTGACCAAGGCAGCACTGATGCTCCCCTCGGCTTGACTCAACTTGGAAAGATTTCTTTCTGACTCTAGGCCTTAACCTCCCTTTTCTTCAAGCATTTACTTAAGAAAACTTATAAATTCTTTCTCTGCCTTTTTGAGGTGAAATCTTTTAAAAACCCTCCTGCTAGTCTTGCATATAATACTGTCTTTTTGGAGAACCTGGGAGGCATCCGTTTTGAAATGCATCAAGGTCCTTGTAGCAGAGTAGCAGTTAAATTCAACAGCACCAATTAGCAAAGCCAGATGGCCTAATTAATTGATCGCCTTCCCCCTCCTTCATTTCTGCTCCTTCACCCAGGACTTACAAACCCTTTGGTTTCAGTGGGGTTCAGTTCAATCTCTCTTTCTTATTGCCATACTCTTGCACAAATTTTACCTTGGCTCTTTAACTATGTTTGGTACAACTTTTCTCTGGTTGTGCATATGAATTGCAGGAAAAATTGGTTATCATCAATAATAGATTGGCAAAGGGAAGATTTATCCCTTGACAAAGGGAAGACTTAATAGTTTCTTTTTACACTACTGTATTCATGCAATTGGTCATTTGGCTATTTTTGCTTATGAATATTTCAGTTCAGATTAATGCCAATTAAATTTAATAAATAGAAACAGTGTCTTGCCAAGTCACTAAGGGTTTCCACTAAGCTGCTGGTCTTGGACCTGTGATCCTCCTGTCTCAGCCTGACAAGTACTGGGATTACAGGTGTACACCATCGTGTCCAGCCAGCATCATGATTTAAATGGCATAATTGACTTTATACATGAAAATAGTGTTAAATATAACATTAATCAGGGAATGAAAATGAAGTCATATGCAGATGCACTAAGATCCAACACCTAAAATTTAGCATTAGAAGAATTTTAATTATGTTGGGTGTTTTATTTTTTGGACAAACATGTTGATACACAGAGAAGACTATTTTGTGTGTGGATAATGATCATTAAGCTTATACTGTGCAGGTTTAGCTCAATTGTTTTCAAGCTGTAACACTGACAAAGCACTTTTCAAGTTCTATACACAAACATGATGATTAGCTTAATCTCTCTTCCTTGTCAAAGATTGCATCCTTAACTCCGAATGAAGTCAGCTGCTCCACAAATGTATACCATTAGTCAAAAAAACTCACTTAAAATAATAATTCAGTTACACCAAGAGGTCACCTTCTTATTTTTCTGCATTTGTTCTTAGAAAAAAAGTCTGAGTCTGTGGAATCTGCATTATATTCTTTCCATTTTCTGTCAATTTATAGCCTAGTCAGAAAAGAACAAATTGTACTTTTTATTGTTTTGTTTTGTTTTTTTTTCATCTTTTATTTTTTATTTTTTTTAGTTTTTGCTTTTTATTTTTTGTTACTTCTTTTTTTAATTTATTGGTGCATTGTAATTATACACTTTGATATATGTCAGGGTATGAACATCATACATGCACACATTGCACATTCAGCCCTCCCTCCAATCCCACCCTATTCCCTCCCCCTTCCCTCCCTTTCATGCTCCGGATAGTGATTGAGTCTTATAGGTTTGTGTATGTACATCATGTGCTATAGTGTGTTTCCCTCCACTCTCCTCCCAACTCCCTCAGTTAGGTCACCTTCTTTGTCCATCTAAAGATTTCTTCTTCTTCCCTTCTAAGTCCCTTCTACGTCCCATTCTATCTAGCTCCCACAGATTAGGGGGAACATCCGATTTTTTACTCTTAGTGACTTACTAATATCGCTTAGCATGATGTTCTCTAGTTCTCTCCATTTCCCTGCAAATGATGTG
>PVJS01009093.1:0-51280 GCA_004027185.1 Glis glis
AAAAAAAAAAAAAAAAAAAAAAAGGAAACTAGGCTTAGAGAGCCAGGCATAGTAGCACACGCCTGTAATCCCAGTACTTGGGAGGCTGAGACAGGAGGATCTCAGGTTCGAGGACAGCCTTGGCAACTTGGACAGACCCCATTTCAAAATAAAAATAAAAGCCGGGCATGGTGGCACACGCTAGTAATCCCAGTACTTGGGAGGCAGAGACCGGAGGATCCAGGTTCGCGGCCAGCCTCAGCTACTTAGTGAGGCCCTCCACAACTTCGTGAGACCCAGTTTCAAAATAAAGTATAAAAAAAAGATAGGGCCGGAGGTAGAACACCCCTGGGTTCAATCCCCGGTACCGCAAAAAAATAAATAAATAAATAAATAAAATAAAAATTTAAAAGTCTGGGGGTGTGTGTAGCTCAGAGGTAGAGCGCCCCTGGGTTCAATCACCAGTACCACAATAACAAAACCAAACCCTAGGCTTAGAGAGCCAGTCATTTGTTTAGAGTCTCGTAGTGAATAATGAAGCCGGGGTTGAAGCCTGCAGCAGGCTCCGGGTCCTAGCCGCTGCCCTGTGCCTTGCACCTACGGGATGACCTTGAACATCTTCTCAATGACTCACTGTCCTCCCCGTGGTGACGCAGGGTGGCCCCAGAGCATTGGCCTATTTCTGTACTTCTCTGGCTTCTTCCGAGCAGTCATTTCCTCTCTGCCCAAGCACCAGCCTCCAGCTTCCCCTTCTCAGCCCGCTCTGCTGATGCCAACCGGCTCCTGACAAGGACCCAGGGGACTGATTTTGTTAAGCAAAAAATAAATAAATAAAAGGTTTAAGTTTTGTGTATAAAATAAACTCTTCCCAAGAAAGGGTCGCTGAGAGAATCACCAAGAGTTTCATGCTTCTTGTGTGAGTGGCTCGTGCTAAACGCGGGCTGCATGCGCCTCCTACAAACTTCCCGACAGACCTGCGAGGTCACTTAGCCCAGTGCACAGGGAGGAAGCCCAGGGTGGAACCCACTTCGAGCTGTCCCTGTGCTGAGTCCCCTCCATAGGTTTGACTTTGCTATTTTTCTTTTTTTGGTATATGACTTTGCTTTGCAGAGTCTCCATTATCTTCCCGCAGATCACAAGCCAAGGCTCCGTGTTCTATAGCCGAGGTTCTGTATCCTGGTGGAAGGGGGTGGGTGGCTCTTGGGGCCCAGTGGCCGCCCTCGGCTGTGCTCTCAGCTCTGATCTCACTAGTTGAAGTTTTTTGGATAAGTCACCAACCGCCAGAGAGCATGGCAGGACCACAGAAGGAGAATGCTCACACATTACAGTTTGGATAGAATATCCCCTGGAAGCGCTCATGTATTGGCAATGCAAAAAATGTTCAGAGATGAAATGATTGGCTCCTGAGGGTCCTAATCTCACCGGTGGATAAATCCATTGATAGTTTATTGGATTTATTGGGCGGTAGGTAGGCAGGTAGGGTGTGGCTACAGGAGGTGGGTCATTGGGAGTGTGGTCTTGGGGATACACATTATGTCCACGGACCTCTTTCCTTCTCTTTTTCCCGTGGCCATGCCCTGAGTTCTGCAGAGGAGTCCCAGCCTAACATGGACTGAAGTCTCTGAAACCTCTGGAACTGAGAGCAAGTAAATCTTTCTTCCTCTGAGTTGTGGTCATCAGGTATTTGAGGTCACAGTGGTGGGGATGCTGACTAAAACATCCTACAGTCCTGACCTTGACCACATGCTTCTATCAATAGTTGTTGCCTATTTTATATGGGAAAACTCCCATGCCTCCAAATCCATTGGAGTAAGGAACTCGGTCACCTATAAACCTCATTAATAAATGCTTACTGGTTTGGGGGGAGGGCACAAGCCAGAGAATAGAGTAGAAGTGTGTGGTGATATGCCCCGCCAGATACCGTGTCCAGAGGGAGATGGGAAATGTGTTTGGTTCACAGCTGAAACCTATAGTCAAGGCCCTAGAGACAACCAGCTGTTTGAGTTTACAGAGAAAAATCATGTTGGGAGGCAAGCACAGGTGTGTGAGTTGCAGCAGGGCGGGTGGGTGAGTGGAAGGAGAGTAGGCAGAGGGGGTAGCTTGCTGAGAACAAGGTCCCCTCGGGCTTTCACGTTGCTGTGAGGTGGGCTTCAATGAGGGCAGCTATCAGGAGAATCAGACTCCTCCCCTTTCGGCCATTCCACCGGTAGACCCTCTGGACCATTTGCATTCTGGGTCCACAATTTCTTTTCTTCAGATGTGGGCTTTTGATGAAATGGATGTAAGTGTTCCTCTAGCTCTAACATCCTTTCATTCTTTCTAGTTTCTAGAAGACTCTGTGTAGTTAGCTGAGCAGAGAACAAAAGCAATATGATGTCGTGAGGGAGACCCGCACATAAACTCTGAGCCCAGCGCTCTCTTCTCTCACTGATTTTATTTTATTTATTTTTATTTTTATTTTTATTTTTTGCAGTACCGGGGATTGAACCCAGAGGCATTCTACCTCCGGGTTACACCCCCAGCCCGCATTTTTATTCTTTACTTTTTTGAAACAGGGTCTCACTAAGTTGCGGAGGGCCTCACTAAGTAGCTGAGGCTGGCCACGAACCCCCTCCGGTCTCCGCCTCCCAAGTACTGGGATTACAAGCGTGCGCCACCACGCCCGGCTCTCTCGCTTATTTTAAATGGGACTTTTAAAAGAAAAAGAAGAACTGCCCTCCGATTTTCGCCCCTGCCACACACTCATTCATTAACTCCGCCCCCTTCAAAGAAACTGTGTGTTTCCTACTTTTATGCTGTCTGTATGTTTGATTTTCACAGCTCGTTCAGCCAGAGGAGTGTGACATCCGCTGGCCCTACGAGAAACTCTGGTAAGTCACCCCTCAGCCACTTGGCCTGCGAGCTCAGCTCCTGAGATGAGTAGAAGCCCGTACAGGAAACCCATAGAAGACATCTGGCCACGCCAGGTGCTCACTGAATTATCTTAAAATATAATCTTTAGCATAAGGAAAGGGCCGGAATCTAGGAGGTGGCAGAGTGTGATAGCATCGGAGATTCCAAATGCGATTGTGAATCAAAGCCTTAGGATGGAACGAGGTGACTTTTAAAAGAGCCCTCACCTCCCCAAAGAGAGATCTCAGGAGAAATGTGGTGGCTGACAGCACAGCAGGATTCTCTGTAGTCCAGGAGACCTGAAACTTCTCTAGTGGGGGCCACGGAGCACCGGCCGCCAGCAGCTATGCAGACACCTGACTCTCCCTACACCCCGGGAAAGAGGGAAGCCTCAAAATTGTCCAGCTTCATTTCAAATTGCAAACATCTAATGCAGTTTCCCTCTGATGTGTTGACTCTGAGGCACATTCAGCGTGTGATTCTTTTTTCTGGCTAAGAAGTTAAAGGGGATTTTCTGGGTGTTTCTTTCAGCTGTCTAATGTGAGGTCCGGGGAGTTTAAGACTGACAAGGATTAGTGAGAGAGGGTTTTCACTTGTACAGACTGGGCAAGCCGGCTGGCTGGAATGGCTGACCACCCAGACACCTGCCGTCCCCAAGGCCGGTGGATGATTCGGCCTCCCCTTGGCCATTCCTTGCGTTCCTATGACAGCGCGTAGCCGTGGCAGCTCAGGAGCCACGGACTCTAACTCCAGAGAAAAAGCGAGGTGGCGGCCAGGGCTTGGCCACCGGTCGCAG
This sequence comes from Glis glis, assembly GCA_004027185.1. NCBI lineage: Eukaryota > Metazoa > Chordata > Mammalia > Rodentia > Gliridae > Glis > Glis glis. The sequence continues at coordinate 3,668 of PVJS01009093.1, forward strand.
CTTCTGTGGCCGTTGAGGGGCCATGGACACCAGCCCATTCCATTCTGACGACGGGGCCCCACCGACGGTCCTGCCCTCCAGTTCTCTCGCTGAGGTTGACGCGGGCGGTGGTTGGGGCTGCAGGCTGCCCGCCTTCAAGTCAGTTCCTTCCTAGCTGTGTGGCTTTGCGCAAGTTGCTCATCCTCTCTGTGCTGGGGGGAGCCTTGTCTGCAAGATGTGAGCAATAGCTCTCAAGGGTACATTGAGGGTTAAGTGAATGGGTGACTCTGAAGCTTAGGACAGTGGTTAGTGTCGCGTATGTGTCCTCGGGGACCTGACTGGACTCCAGGGAGCGGTGACCTCAAGGCAGGTGGTAAGACTGTGAGTCAACCTTGAGTTTCTTAAAATTGTCATCCAGGGCCACTCACCCCACTCTGCTACAGAAAACAGGGTTGTATGTGATGACAGGATGCTTTCCTGAGTCTCAGCTCGAGCCGGAGAGCAGGGACGTTCACAGAGCTTTCCCTCACTAGTCACGTTCGCTGTTAAGACCAAAGACGGAGTGCAGGTCCACGCGGAAAACCTGCGTGTCCGATAAAAACCCTCTAAGCTCTGACACAGTTTGCCCTCATAGCAGGCCACCGATGACCTTCATCTTCATTAAACATCTTTTCTTCATTCACAGGGTCAAGCAAGATGGATTACCAAACGTCGAATCCAATCTATTACGATTTCGGTCTGTCGGACCCCTGCCAAAAAGTAGACGTGCGGAAGTCGGCGGCCTGGCTCCTGCCCCCGCTCTACGCCCTGGTGTGCATCTGCGGTTTCGTGGGCAACATGCTGGTGGTGCTCACCCTCATCAACTGCAAGAGGCTGAGGAGCATGACGGACATCTACCTGCTCAACCTGGCCGTCTCCGACCTGCTCTTGCTGTTCACCCTCCCCTTCTGGGCTCACTACGCCGCCAGCGAGTGGGTCTTCGGAGGCGCCATGTGTAAGCTCTTGACAGGGCTGTATCAGATGGGTTATTTTGGCGGGATCTTCTTCATCATCCTGCTGACCATTGACCGGTACCTGGCCATCGTCCACGCTGTGTTTGCGCTGAAAGCCAGGACGGTCAGCTTTGGGGTGGCGACAAGCATGGCCACCTGGGTGGTGGCTGTGCTGGCCTCCATGCCGGCAATCATCTTTACCAGACCTCAGAAGGAAGGTGCGCGGCACACGTGCAGCCCCCACTTTCCAGCTAGTCACTTTCATTTCTGGAAGAGTTTCCAAACGTTAAAGATGATCATCCTGAGCCTGGTGCTGCCGCTGCTGGTCATGGTCGTCTGCTACTCGGGAATCCTGAAAACGCTGCTTCGGTGCCGCAACGAGAAGAAGAAGCACAAGGCCGTGAGGCTCATCTTCGCCATCATGATCATCTACTTCCTCTTCTGGGCCCCCTACAACCTCGTCCTCCTCCTGACCACCTTCCAGGAATTCTTCGGCCTGAGCACTTGCGATAGCTCGAACAGGCTGGACTGGGCCATGCAGGCGACGGAGACCCTGGGGATGACGCACAGCTGCATCAACCCCATCATCTACGCCTTCGTGGGCGAGAAGTTCCGCAGGTACCTCTGGGTGTTCTTCCAAAAGCATGTCACCAAGCGTTTCTGCCAACGCTGTCCGATCTTCCAGCAAGAGGCTCCGGAGCGCACAGGCTCAGTGTACACCCGGTCCACGGGGGAGCAGGACATCTCCGTGGGCTTGTGACCTGGACTGAGTCATGTCTGTGACAGTTTTTGAACCCAGCCTGGAGGTGGGAGTGGTTCTTTGAGAAAGGAAGTTGCTGTCACCGAGGGGCTGAGATTCGCCCGTCTATTTGAGGTCTGTTTTAAGTACATTGTATCTTGTAAGCCCGACAGTTCTAGAAAGCTGAATCCAAACGGGAAGATGGAATAGCGGTCTTCTCACGCCCCCCTCCACTTACAGCAAGGTTTTAGCAAACTCTCTTCATTGCAAAAGCTCACTATAATATATATATATATATATATATATATATATATATATATATACATATATATATATATATATATATCCTTGCCAGGCATGGTGGTGCACGCCTGTAATCCCAGTACTTGGGAGGCTGAGACAGGAGAATCGCAGGTTCAAGGCCAGCCTCAGCAACTTAGCAAGACCCTGTTTCAAAATTAAAAAATAAAAAGGATTGGGGGTGTAACTCAGTGGTAGAATGCCCCTGGGTTCAACCCCCAAGTATCAAAAGAAAACAAAACAAAATCGTCAGAGAATTGCCAATTCTTGAGTTTGATTATCTGGACCAAAAAAATTTTTTTAATTAAGAAATACTTTGTATAGGTTCTTACCTTGTGCAAGACAACATACAGGTCATAAATGTGCTTAAAACAGGTCTTTATCCTGCTGTGGGCAGAAGAGACAGGACTGTGGCTAGGTAGGGGACGCCACCTCCCATGTGTGAGTCCCCTGCTCAGAGCTCTGCACAGGACCAGCTGAGCCCCCGAGGCCTGGGAGAGCTGGGGGCGCATCTTAATAACGGCAGGGGAGAGGGAAGCCACTGGGGGCTGCAGGGTCACGTGGGCAGAGCGGGGCTGTGGGAAGACCCTGAGGACAAGGGCGGGCTCAGGAGGAGTGTGCCAGCCTTGCTCCATCTGGGTGGCAGGCAGAGCGAGGCGTGCCCCGGCCAGAAGTGCAGGAGGCTTGTCCCCAGGCAATGGGTGCCTGGACGGGCCAGCATTTAGGGCAAGAGGCAAATGGCCTCCACATTGTCCTGGCCCCTGGGCTGGGAGGAGGAGACACTAGCTCTGCACTTAGGCTCCTGAGTCAGCAGAACACAGATGAGCTGGGGCTGGAGGAGCGGGGAGAGCCCCGGGGCTTCTATCAGAGCAGCCCTTGAAGAAACCTCAAACATGAAAGAAGGTTTAGTTCAGGAGGAAGAGGCTTTGTAGTAAGAGCTGAGCCTCGCCTTGCCCAGAGAGGCTCAGGCTGTCTTCTCAGGCTGCACAGCAGAACCGCTCAGCCCAGCTCTTAACACGAGGGCTCTCCAGGAAGCTGGAAACACCTGAGCCCAAGGCCCAGGGACACGCTGTGAGTTCTAGTGAGGATCGTTCACACGCGGTTAAAACCAGAGCTTCGGAACCTTGAGCCGGAGGCCCCGAGAGGCTGGGAGGAGCAGGCGGCCAGGGTTCTGCCTGCCCAGGAGTTTAGGCCTTCTGGATCTTCCTATCAATAAGCAAAGGGGGAAAGCAAAGGCATTCATTTGAAAACAAGTTGCCTTGGGCTTCGAAGGCCACACAAACACAATTTGCCAACCTCAGAGACTCAGGCTAAGCGTCTTCCTAGAAACTTCCAGATGCACCGTGCCCAAACACTAACGGCTTCATTCATTTCAAATGGAGGGTTAGAATTTTGTTTTCTTTCTAGTAGTTGCTACTTTTATGACTTTTTTTTTTTTTTTTGCATACCTGAGATGGTTGTGAATTTCAGAGGCGCTGAGACCGCCATAGTAAAGACTCAGCCAAGAAGCCGAGAGGGGCGAGAACCACTCAGGAACCGAAGTGTCAAGATGACAGCAGGTGCCGCTGCTCTCTCCAGCTCTGAACTTGGAACTGGAGTGCGGTGGCTGCGGGCAGGAAGTGAGCAGGGGCCGTGCCTCTCATGTTCTGAAGATGGTTGAGAGATGGGGGCGGGGGACTGGCTCTGGGCCACTCCGCAGACATCCCCACACCTGTGTGTGCGTTCGCAGAGCCTTACCTGTGTAAAAAGTTACAAATTCCTCGGAAGAAAATATGCATCCAATTAAAAAAAAAACCTTCTGAGGATACTTGTATTCTTTTTTTGGGGGGGGTACCAGGGATTGAACCCAGTGGCATTCTACCTCCGAGCTACACCCCCAGCCCTATTTTTTATTCTTTGTTTTGAAACAGGGTCTCACTAAGTTACGGAGAACCTCACTAAGTAGCTGAGGTTGGCCGCGAACCCGGATCCTCCAGTCTCAGCCTCCCAAGTACTGGGATTACAAGTGTGCGGCTTGTATTCTTATTCTTTCAGTCAGTCATTTATAGAATAGCACATAAAATTGTCAAACTATTTTATATGTAGCTTGCTGTGGAAAATACTCTTAATTGAAATAGTCCTTAGTTAAAGAGAGTCCTTAGTTTAAATGGGGAGGGGGAGAGGCTGTATTTCCTTTTCAATCTTTTTAAAACACAACTCTCTTTCTGAGACAAATTGCCACAATAATTTGTTTTTAAAGATGTTACTTCTATCCAGGCGTTGTGGTACACACCTGTAATCCTAGTACTTGGGAGGCTGAGACAGGAGGATGGCATGGCTCAAGGCCAGCCTCAGCCAACTTAGGGAGACTCAGCAACCTAACAAGACCCTGTTTCAAACCAAAAAATTAAAAAGGGCTGGAGGTGTAGCTCAGAGGTAGAATGCCCCTGGGTTCAATCCCCAAAACCAAAAAAATAAATAAATAAATAAAAGGGTAGAGTTTCTCAGCAGTTGGCCTGAAAGCTTTTAAATTTCAGATTCAATTCTACTTCTCAAACAAAAGAGCCGGTGTGCCTTGAAGAGAGAGCTGACGCTGCGAATCAGGTGTCTGTGTGAAAGTAGAGACCCTGTGCAGCCTGGGCCGGCTTCTCACCCCCAGCCCTGAGCCACAGGTTCAGGATGAGGCAGGACCAGGCCGGCTGCTGTAAAGGTGACTTTTCTTTCACTTGAAAGTCCTCCCAAAGACGTAGTTTTAATCACAGCGATGTCACAGCTGTGCGTCTGGATTTCTGGGTAACTAGATTTTAAAAGCATGGGTGGAGGGACCAGGAGTGAGTCTTTTTCAACTTAGATTTGAAAGGCCTTCAACGCCACAGAGAACCTTGGGCTCTACTGCCCCCCTGAGGCCACATTAGGAAGGGCAGCCAGCCTGGTGCAGAGAATTCAAACAGGAGCGATTTTACCTCCAGCTGTGGGCTCAGTGCTGCTCACAGAGGCCTTTCCACAGCAGCTGGGGGAGAGGTGACATTAAGCTCCAGCTGCCCAGGCCAGTCTCTGCGGTGTGTTTCACCATGACCTCACAGCAAGGTCAGAATGTTTTGTGACTAAGAATTTCTTGTCTTTTTTTTTTTGGTACTGGAAATTAAGCCCAGGGGCATTCTACTCTGAGCTACACCCCCAGCCCTATTTTTTTTTCATTCTTTATTTTGAAACAAGGTCTTGATAAAGTTGCAGAGGGCCTCACAAGTTGCTGAGGCTGGCCTAGAACCTGCGATCCTCCTGTTTCAGCCTCCCAAGTTCTGGGATTACAAGTGTGCGCCACCGTGCCCGGCTAAGCATTTCTTCTAGTCTATAAAATGCCCCCGCTGCCCGTGTTTCTCCCGATAATCTTGTGAATCCAAAGTGTCTGAAGTGAGCCAGGCATGGTGGCGCACACTTGTAATCCCAGAATTTAGGAGGCTGAGACAGGAGGATCACAGGTTCGCGGCCAGCCTCAGCTACTTAGTGAGGCCCTCTGCAACTTTGTGAGACCCTGTTTCAAAATCAAGAATAAAAAATAGGGCTGGGGGTGTAGCTCGGAGGTAGAATGCCCCTGGGTTCAATCCCCAGTATCACACACAAAAAAAGAAGAAAACACGGTGTCCGAAATGATCAAATATGGTTGGGATGTGGGTGGGTTTCTGGATTATTTTACTGTCCCTTCGCTGTGACCGTTGTCTTCTCGTTTTGATATAACCCTCTTATGCAGTCATACACTTTGAGAATGGAAAGGTTGTTGAGGACCAGCCAGCCCACGCCCCGGCTCTGCAGATGAAGAGAGGCCGAGGTAGCAAGACCTGCACCGCGGCACCTTTGAGCGGTGTTTCCCAGTCATGCCTGGGCAGCCAGCGATGAGCCCTTGAGGGGGGGAGCTGGGGGTTCTAACTCTCCCATGGTCATACCCAAGAAAGTTCAGGGAGTTGGGCCTAAAATTCACAACAGCTGCACTCTGGCCCTGGTCTGCTCTGGCCAGCATATTGGAAACACTGGGAGAGTTTTGCAAATAGAGCACTGGGTCCCGCCCCAAGCAGCTCGGACTGGACCAGCCTGCACTGAGGTCTGTGGATCTGAGACACATGCCCCAGGTGATCCTAAGCGTAGCCAAGGCTGAGAACTCTCCCTTAAAGCCAATCCCAGACAGGGCTGTGGTCTGCAGCAGGTGGCACAGGGCCGGGGAGACTGGAGTCAGCCCTCTGTCTTTGTTTTTTGTTGTTGTTGTTGCTGCTGTTGTGTTTGTTTGTTTGTTTGTTTGTTTGTTTGTTGTCGGGGATTGAACCCAGGGGCATTCTACCTCCGAGCTACACCCCCTGCCCTATTTCTTTATTCTTTATTTTGAAACAGGGTCTCACTAAGTTGCGGAGAGCCTCACTAAGGAGCTGAGGCTGGCTGCAAACCCAGATCCTCCAGTCTCAGCCTCCCAAGTGCTGGGATTACAAGCATACACCACCACACCCGGCTAGCCCTCTGTCTTTATATCATGGCATGAACTCCGTCTTTCTCCAAGCTGGCTTTTAAAGCGCATGCATCTGACTTAATTGGTGATGTGAAGTATCTGTAGTTGAGGCGCCGCACACTTAGTTTCACTTCGAGTTTTGGATTATGTTTTAGCAAGTGAAAAATAACTAAAAGTGGGATGTCTGGCACCCGTGCTGAGCTTGGCCACTTCGGATTCTAGGGAGAATGAGTCTCTTGTGTAGAAAAGGGTCAAGTTGCTTCACAGATGAACGTGCAGTTTGCTTGCATTGGCAAGTGTCCTCCATCCGGTCCCCTGTCTCTCCAGGGAGCCTCCTCTTCAGCTCCATCTAGCAAAGCGTTGTTCCTGAAGCACTGGGAGCCCACCCCAGCTCAGATGGCCCTGGTCAAGGCAATGGGCATTCTGCAGAGAATTAAAAGTCAGCATTAGCGTAGTGACCTCGTGGGGCCTGGCACATAGTCTACACACATGGGCCTACACACAAACCAGATGTGTAGCTAGCACCCGCTCTGCAGGAGAGCAGATGCCTCTGATAACTTACTCTTTTGGGTTTGAGTCAAGACGGTGACCTTTTTTGAAACTGCTTACTATTCAAATGCAGCGAATGTAATACAATATAATTAAGATTAAATATAAAAATCTAGCCAGGCACTGTGGCGCACACCTGTAGTCCTAGCTACTTGGGAGGCTGAGGCAGGAGGATTGCTTGAGCCCAGGAGTTTGAGACCAGCCTGGGCAACATAGTAAGGCCCTGTCTCTAAGTACACAAAGAATCTAGAAAAAAGTGTAATCCAGGTACCTAAAGTGGCTCTGCAAAGATGAGACCATAGATAGATGATAGACAGACAGATAGATAGATAATAGACAGATGGATAGATAGATAGATGATAGAAAGATACATAGATGATTGATAGACAGACAGATAGATAGATGATTGATAGATGATAGATAGATAGATGATAGATAGATAGATAGATAGATAGATGATAGATGCAAGAAGATAGGGATAGATGGATGGATGGATGGATGGATGGATGGATGGATGGACATTGTGAGAACATGGGCAAGAGAAGAGAAGACAGAAGAGGAAGGAAAAGAATTAGCTTTCTTCCAATGGCCTTTGCAGCGGACACATCCCAAAGGCCACCTTCCTACACAAAGTCAGGGATGGGGGTGTTTCAGTCAGCAGACTCACTGCTGTGACCCCATAACCTGACCACACAACTTAGAGGAAGGAGGTTTATTTGCTCCTGGTTCTGGAGATTTCAGGGGCTCGGTCCATGTCAGGCCTGGTCACATGGGCGGAGCTCAGGGCAGTGGGAGGCAGAGAGAGCAAGTCCTCTGCTCTCACATCATGGAGGCCAGAAGCAAGAGAGAGAGCAAGCAAGGGGATTCAAAGACACAAGCACAGTCCCCAAGGCCACGGCCACAGGGACCCATCTCTTCCAGTCACACCCCACCTGCCCAGGTTACCACCCAGTAAATCCATTAAAATAGATTTATCCACTGATGAAACTAGAACCTCATAATTTAATTATATCGACTCAACATCAATACATGAGCTTTCAGGGGACATTTTACACCTAACCATAACAAGATAGCCTCAGTTTCCAGGGCAGGTTGAGTTCGAGACCCCGAGGGTCAGCCAGGCTGTGTGAGAGGAGCTGGCGTGCCATGTGGGACTCAGCAGCGTGAGGAGTGGAGATCTACACCAGGTCCCAGATGTGGACCCACAGGGAGGACACCAGGCTCAGACAGAACCCTGGGCGTGCCGGCAGCAGAGTCCCAAGGAACAAGGAGAGGCGCCGAGAGCGGCAAAGGGATATCTGGGCGCCGTGGAGCCAGAGAAGAAGGCTCAGAGGAAGAGTCAGCAATGCAAGTGCTGCAAGGACGTGAAGCAAGATAAGGGCAGAGAAATGCCCTGACCCTGAGCAGCCACCCAGGCAAGATCCCTGCTGGCTTGGGCCTGGCCTCTCCCGGGGGTTCCGCTTCCCTTGGAAGCTCCTCTCCATCCCAGGCCTGGGCTCTCCCGAGGGGACAGGACCAGCTTCGTGGTTTGTGGTTTGTTGGTTCTGAGGGGCTGGTTTCCTGGGATGGAGTCTTTCTAAGACCTTTCGCAGAGGGTGTGGCTGAGCCCTCTGGGACAGGAAGGAGGTAGAGGGCGTGACTCTGGGACTGAGATAGGTGCTGGTTCCAATCCAGTCCTCTGAGGCTGTGGGCCTGGGAAGGGAGTGACCTGCAGCCTCTGAGGAGCCTCGGGGACTGCCCAAGGGGAGGCAGGGGAGCGGAGCCTTGGCAGGCCAGCTCAGGGCTCACCTGGCCCAGGCGGGACTCAGGGCAGCCACCCAGGCTGAAGCCCAGGCCCAGACCCTTGCCTGGCGATGAAGATGGGTCATAATCTAATTTTATTAAAGGGAATATGTGTGTGTGTGTGTGTGTGTGTGTGTGTGTGTGTGTGTGTGTGTGTGTTTTACTGGGAATTGAACCCAGAGACATTCTACCTCTGAGCTACACTCCCAGACCGATTTTATTTCTTATTTGGAAACGGTCTCACCAGGTTGCCGAGAGCCTTAATAAATTGCTGAGGCTGTCCTTGAACCTGATATCCTCCTGTCTCAGTCTCCCAAGTACTAGGATTACAAGTGTGTGCCACCATGCCCAGCTTAAGGGAATATTTTTTAAATGAGGATGTGTTACTCTTTATTTTTAATCTCTGGTCGTAAAAGAAATGTTTCTTATCCATTGATGACATGGTTAATACTGGATCAGTGCCAGGTTGACCCAACTCACCCTGATCAGGCAGGGAAGAGGAGGGGAAGCCGGAGGGCGGGGCTGGGGATCCCCGTTGCTCTGACCCTTCTCGTCACACGGTGAGGACAACAGATGAGGAACCAGCCACGTGATCAGGTGGGGCAATGGCCGTGTGGCCGGCAGGGAACATAACTTCCTCCCTCGGCGCGCGGCCCCCGTGGGTTCCACGCTCCTGCGACACTGCGGCTTGGGAAATTTTAGTTTCCATTTCTAGTTATTCAGGGTAGTGGAGATTTTCAGGAAACCTAGAACCTTCCATTTGTACAGAAGATGCTGGGGACCCTGTTAGATGCCCTCTTGAGGGGCAGTGAGGGTGTGCATAAGCACACATGCATGTACACATGCACACGCACACATGCACGCACATGCACACACACACATGCACGCACATGCACACACACACACACACGCACACACACACACACACACACACAGCTGCTGAGACTCACCCCTGCGCCCCTACAGAGAGTGGGAGCCACCTCCCCAGGCCACGTCCCTGGGCTTGGCTGAGGACAAGAGCTGGTGTACACTTGGGGATCACAAGGCCTGGCCCACTCCCCGAAAGTCAGGGCAACGTCAGGGGCTGCCCAGCTGTGCGGGTCCTCGCAAGATCAGCTGGGCCTCCCTCCGTGGCTGCCACACAGCGGCCCTTCTCCCTCTGCCTGGTCCGCCTGGTCCTGCCCCTCACAGGCGTGTGGGCCGGAGCCCTGCCGGCGGCCCACCCTCCGCTACACCTCTCCTCTCAGAGCCCGGGCTCCCAGGAACCAGTCCCAAAGAGTGGGTGCTTGGTTTCAGTTTTCTCCTCCACCCAAAGTCCGTCAATAAGCAGTAAAACTTCACCACTGTGAATCCTGTTGCCTTCCCTTCCCTGGCCCCGTCTCGGAGGGACAAAACCCGGGTACTCGAGAGCCTGAAAGGTGGGGAGAAGAGTGAGGGCCCCACGCCTCGCCTGCAACACCCACTCAGCTTCCAGCTCCGTGACCCCGCCCTGGGAACTGGGGCCTGCAACTGCTCCCCTCGCCTGCCCCCCGGGGGCCTCCCCACTTGACAACAGCTCCCGGCATTATAGCCGCTGTGCACCTGACCGCGGCCCCCCCAGAATGTCTGTGCCGGGAGATAGGGAGCGGGTCTTCCTGGCTCCCCATCTTCTCCCCAGGCCCGGCTAAACTCCTTGCACCTGGGAGCAGACACCACGCGGCACACTCTAGCAGGGCGACTGGGGAAAGCTTGATGGGAATGGGGGCTTAGAGAGATGCAAACAGAGACCCACAGTCCAGGTGGGATTCCAGGTGCCCGGGAGAGCTGGGCGCTATTACCACTGCGAGGCGGAGGAGGCCAGGGACACTGCCTGACACTGTCCGCCTTAGGTCGCGGAGCGCATCAGCCCGCAGAGACCCCAGCAGGAGCAGGCAGGGCCAAATCCCCTGAGCTCACTGTCCAGTCTCCTGTCCAAACTCCTCATAGGACCAACGCACCTAAAATCATAGGACAGAGGGGACTGTTGCCGGCAAGGTGGCCTCCCTGGACGTGGAGCAGGTCAGAGAAGAGCAGAAACCAGGAGGGGGAGCAGGAGGAAGATTCACGAGACAGGAAGACTAAATACCCAGGGCATGAATAAATGAACTATGTTTGCAACAGATATCCACTGAGACACTACTCTGTGGGGGCACACCGTGCTGTTCACTGTCTCACACTGGAGGAGTAAGTTTGAGAGACCTACGGCACTGCATGGTGACCACAGTTAATAATAATGTATTGCGTGCTGCAAAATCACTAAAAGAATAACAGACTCTTAACACCCTCACCACGAAAAATGTGACAGGCTGGTGAGGTGATGGATGTGTGAAGGGCGACAGCAGTCCCATCCAAGAGCAGCACGCGGTGAGCTCCCCCACGCCCCACCTCTCAGAGGCCCCACCACCTCTCATCACCACGCAGGGGACCAAGTTTCCAGCACCTGAGCGCTCGGGAGACACACTCAAACATGTCCAAATGGCACAAAGTTCACCGTGGGGGGCACCGCGACGTCTCCACACAGCACTAGCAAGTCAGCCCAAGGGGCAGGAGCAAAGCTAAACAAAACGCTGGGAACAGAAAGAGAAGACCCTGCCCTGTGTCTTAGCATCACCGCTAGAGTCTAAACCACCTGAACAGACACTTTGGAGGAATATCTATTCATGCACGGTGACTTTGGAAACTCTGGGTTTGGTCCATGTGAGGTCGGCGGCTGGACCACAGGGCATGGCGGCGGGAAGCGGAGAGAGGGGGAGCACACGGGTTCTGCTCCTCACATCATGGAGGCCAGAAGCCAGAGAGAGAGCAAGCGAGGGAGGAGGAACCATATATAATCCCCAAGGCCGCACTGCCAAGGACCCACCTTCTCCATCCACACGCTACCGGCCCTGGCCACCACCCAGATAAATGACAAGAATACAACCCTCGTGACTTAACTATGTCAACCCTGAGCTCTTCGGGGGTCATTCAATATCTACCACACCACCCTTCCTGCAACCTTCCCATGCCTTCCACACCTGCTAGCCAAGGAGAAAAGCTTGCAGGGCCCAGCTCTAGAATCCCAGAGCAAGATGGAGAAGGGTGCATTGATAACTACTGCATTGTAACCATGGCTTTTTTTTTTTTTTTTTGCGGTACTGGGGCTTGAACCCAGAGACATTCTACCTCTGAGCTATACCCCCAGCCCTATTTTTTATTCTTTATTTTGAAACAGGGTCTCACTAAGTTGCGGAGGGCCTCACTAAGTAGCTGAGGCTGGCCGCGAACCCAGATCCTCCTGTCTCAGTCTCCCAAGTACTGGGATTACAAATGTGCGCCACCACGCCTGGCTGGCTTTTTTTTTTTTATAGAGGATCAATGTAATATGGAGAATATTTCTGCATTGTCTATAAAATCATTGCTAAATATCACCCAATGTGTGTTTTCAACTTCCCTGATATAATAACTTAGTAATAAGAAAGATTGAGATAATAAACACTAATTCTTGGACCTAATCCTCTGCTGCTCTGTGCCCACCTTCTCAGCACGGTTTTCTTGGACTACCGACTGCACTGCTCCTTCCTGCTCTCCTTCCTCATTCACTCTTCCCCATAGCCCTCCTTTCCCACCCACCTACAATGTACTTACTTTGTTTTTGTTGATCGAATGTGAGCCCCATGAAGGCCAGGACTTTTTTTTTGTCAGTTTTGCTCATTGATATATCCCCAGTCCCTAGAACAGGGTTGGGCATGTGCTGGGCACTCTATAAATGTTTGTTGAATGAATAGGTGATCTACAGGTGGGGGGGAGGGCAGTAAGAGTATGAGGTAATGGCTTCCCAGACTGAAACTGAGGTCGACTGCAGTGATACAGAGACTCGGGCTTCCAGGGTGAGGACAGTTAGCATATGTCCAAGACACAGACTGTGGTCTGTGATCAACAAATTCAGCAAAGTAGCTGGATACAAGATCAACCTAAAAAAATCAGTAGCTTTCATATACGCCAACTATGAATCCACTGAGAAAGAAATCCAGAAAACAATCCCATTCACAACAACTTCAAAACCAATCAAATACCTAGGAATAAACTTAATCAAAGAGGTAAAAGACCTCTACTATGAAAACTATAAAATACTGAAGAAAGAAATCAAAGAAGATCTTAGAAGATGGAAAGCCATCATCAAAGATGGCTGCCGTGGTTTGGACAGAGTCCCCCAAAGGCCTGTGGGTTGAAGGCTTGGTCCCCAACCTGGGTGCTATTGGGAGGCAGTAGAGCCCTAGGAGGCGGGGCCTAGCGGGAGGAAGTTAGGTGGTTGGTCCCCATGTCTTTGAAAGGGACATGGGGGCCTGCCCCTTCCTGTCTGTTCACTTTCCAGCCACTTTGGTGAGCAGCTTCCTCCACCACCATGGTGTCCCCACCATGACGTGTCCCCAAAGCAGTAACAAGCCAAGCAAGCAGGGACTAGAACCTCTGGAATCACGCCCTCAGACCAGCCTGTCCTTTGATGTCAAGTGTCTCAGGTACTGTGCCACTGTGGCAGAAAGCTGATCAGCGTGGTGGCCCAGGGCACCTGCCGGTGTTGGAATGGTACACAGAGCTCTTCTGTGCCTCCTTCCCACCGATTGAGAAGAAGTTTCAGGAACCCCACAGCCTGAGCATGAGCAAGCAGAACGCCGGGAATGGAGCCAAAGAAAGATGATTCTGAAAGCAGAGGCCATGCTCCTTGGGAAGCAAGACTGACCCTGGGGTTTCCCTGGGAAACTTCAGATGGCATGTGACTCTGTGTCTCACATCCTGCTGTCTTCCTCTCAAGTTGACCATTCTCTAACGTGCGGTGTGTGGACTCATGGGGTCATCGAGCTTCAAGTCTGACCTGACTCTGACCTCTGGGCCATCTGCACTGGCAGCTCCTCTCCGGTGTCCCCATCTGGCTCCAAGGTACCTGCTATAGAGAGCAGAGAGACCCAGCAGCAGGGGCCCTGCTGTCCCACACCACTAGTGCCTCCAGCCGGTGGCTGGAGCCCCCCAGGGCCTGACACCACTCACACAGAGGGCTCGCTGAGAAGCCGACACCCCGGTTCCCACGCACCAGCCGGGCCCCCTGTCTGCTCCGGCCACCGGTGTACTTGGAGCTGAGTGTCAGTCACATGTCTGTCTGGGCTCTTGTTAGGCTATTTTTCTCCTAATAGTTTCCTCATCATCTCTTTCTTTTTTGACACTCTCCATACCGACCGCTACCTCAGACACATCTCGGGTAGCGCAAAGGGCGGCACTGAGGCAGAGATGTAAATGGTCAGACCGCGGGCAGGACTGGCTCCCGGATCAGGCTGGTCATGGCTACAAAGAGTCTTTGACCTGAGAGATGTCCGACCAGATTTTTCATGTGTTTGTGTGTTTTTTGTTTGTTTGTTTTTTAACCCAGGGGCATTCTTCCTCTGACCTACACCCCAGCCCTATTTTATTTTTAATTTTGAAACAGGGTCTCACTAAGTTGCAGAGGGCCTCACTAAGTTGCTAAGACTGGTCTTGAACCTGTGATCCTCCTGTCTCAGCCTCCCAAGTACTGGGACTAAGGCATGTACCGCCATGCCCAGCTTTTCTTTTTATTCCGAAACAGGGTCTCACTAAGTTGCTGAGGCCATCCTCAAACCGGCAATCCTCCGGTCTCAGCCTCCCAAGTACTGGGATTATAGGCGTGTACCATCATGCCCAGCTTTTCTTTTTATTTTGAAACAGGGTCTTGCTAAGTTGCTGAGGCCATCCTCAAACCTGCAGTCCTCTTGTCTCAGCCTCCCAAGTCCTGTTATTACAGGCATGTGCCACCATGCCTGGCCAGATTTTTCAGTTTTGTCAAGTTCCTTTTCTCAGTTCATCTTCTCCCATCCCTCCCGTCCCCTCCCCACCATTCCAAACCCGGGCTGTTCTGTTTCCTTCCTCTGTCCCTTCCCCACCCCAGCCTCATTTAGGGGTTAAACTTGTCCTTCTTGCGGTCTCCCCTCCGGAGGTGATGTCACCTCTGCAGCCTAACATGGGATTTCCCTCCTGGGGCTGTTGGTGGAGCAGTGTTAATTCCCAGGATTGCAGCACCCCTCCCTGTCCCCAGCAGCGATGCCCAGCCACCCCACACTCCAGGCCACGGACACCCATCTCCGCCCCCTTATCCTCAGTCTCCTTCCCAACTGCCACTGCTCTGTGGCGTCCACTGTCCCCACGTCCTCTCTTGGGACCCCATCCCTCAGCCAAAGCACACAACGCCTGTCGAAAATGATAAAAACACAAACACATTCTGCGGGCTCCTGTGCTGGCGCGGGTCCCTGGTCCCTGGGCTGGTTCAGGGAGCGGCTTCTGCCCCCCCTGCCTCTGAGGGTCAGCACCTCCGGGACTGGCGGTGACCATGGACATTTCTCCTCTGATAGCTGTTACATTTATTCTCTGATAGCTGGGATTATAGACGCCACACGTCTATAATCCCAGCACTTGGGAGGCTGAGGCAGGAGGATTGCAGATTCAGGGCCACCCTCAGCAATTTAGGAAGACCCTGTTTCAAAATAAAAATTAAAAAGGGCTGGAGGTGTAGCTGGGAGGTAGAACACCCCAGGGTTCAATCCCTAGTACCAAAACCAAAAAAACCACAACAACAACAAAAAAAAAAAGAGTGCTGAGGTCAGACACCAACGGGACCTGACATCACTATCGCTCTGAGCAGCAGTAACTTAGTCCCTTATCTGGGGCGGCAGGAGGACGCTGCCACAGGCCACGGGGAAATCAAAGGCGGGTACAGGGAAGAGGGGAGGAGAAAACAACTTCCCGGTTCCTCTAGAGACTCCAGAGGCCGAGGAACTGTCACGACTGTCAGCTGGTCCCTGAGGTCTGTGGCTGGAGGGGCAGCCGGGAGTCGACGCGGCTTCTCTCGCGCTCAGGGTCGGGACCAGCCTGGGCAGAAGGAGGCGTCTCCACGGCGCCGTGTTCCCACGGCCCCGACGGTAGGTGGGCAGGCCGGGCCTCCCCTGGGAGCGGGCGGGCGACTGGTGGGTCGTGTGGTGTTTGTGTGTGGGGGGGGTATGTGTGTGTGTGCGTGTGTGCGCTTAACCAGTTCTGTCCACGTGGGTGGAGGCTGCGCTTTCAGTTTTGCAAACATTTGTTTATCTCCTTCAAGAGAAAGCATCTCAGGCCGCCAGAGGAAGCTGTTTCAGGGGGAGCAAGCTGTTTCAGGGGGAGCAAGCTTCTTGAACGCGTAGAAGTTGAGACCTGCGCCTGTTTCTAGGAAGGCAGCCGCGGCGCTGGTTCTCATTCATGGCATCTTTTCTTAGATGCTGTTTTCAAGTAAGCAAGTCATGTTCCTACCCAAAGAATTTAAGTGGAGATGCTGCCTGGCCTTTTTATTGCCCGGGGCATCTAGCAACCTACCAGATACCTACGTGCTTAAACATAGATCCAGCCAGGTGTGGTGGCGCATGCCTGTAAAACCAGTACGTGGGAGGCTGAGACAGGAGGATCGCAGGTTAGAGGCCAGCCTCAGCAACGTGGAAAGGTCCTTCCCAACTTAGTGAGACCCCGTTTCAAAATAAAAAATAAAATAGGGCTGGGGCTGTAGCTCGGAGGCAGAGCGCCCCGTGGAGCCGCAGCTAGGGAAGCTGGCTCATGTTCGAGATGTATGTTTAGCCTTTTGAGTTGTAGACCTACTCTAGCTACACAGAGCATCAGCAAAGGCAGAGTGGTGGTCTGTGCAGGTACCAGTCCCGTCGGCTGCTCCCTCTGGGATAACACAGCCGGAGGGAAGGAGAGATAATCTCTCATTTCTGCGCAGGGCGGTGGTCTGCAGATGGACAACTACACAGCAGTGCCGGACGAAGAGTATGATGTCCTCATAGACGGTGACCTGAGCCCCGAGCCGGAGCTGTGCCCCAAGGACAGTGCCGAGGTCCTCTCCGGCCTGCGGGTGCTCCAGCTCTGCTCCGTCGTGTTCATGCTGGGTCTCCTCGACAATGCTGGGGCTGTGTTCATCCTGGTCAGACACAAAGGACTCAGGCAGGCGGAGAACGTCTACCTTCTCAACCTGGCGGTGTCTAATCTGTGCTTCTTGCTGGCCCTGCCCTTCTGGGCCCACAGCGCGTCCCGTGGGGGAAGCCTGGGGGACCCCGCGTGTCGCGTTCTCCTGGGACTCGGCTTCCTGGGTGTGTACAGCGAGGCGCTGCTCAACGCCCTACTGACTGTGCAGAGTCACGTGGCGCTCTTCCACGTGAGGTGCCTGTCCACGACCCTGAGGACAGTGCCTGGCAGCATCACGTCAAGCATCCTGGCGTGGGTGGTGGCCGTTTTGGTCGCGTTGCCTGAACTCCTGTTTTATGAACCTCCTCCGGGAGGCCTGAAGGACAAGTGCTCCTTCAGCGGGCCTCACTTGCTGTCCGCTGACGAGACGTTCTGGAAGTACGCTCTGACCGTAAAGATGAACATTCTGGTCCTCGTCATCCCGCTGTCTGTTTTTCTCTTTTGCTACGTGCGGATGAGAGTCCGACGAAGGTCCTGGGAGAGGCAGCACCAGCTCCCCAAGCTCCCATTCGCCATGACGGCTATCTTCCTTTTGATGTGGGCACCCTACAATATTGCACTTGTCCTGTCTGCTTTCAAAGAATTTTGGTCTCTGCCCGGCTGCAAGGCCAGCTACCACCTGGGCAGGAGTGTCCAGGTCACGGAGATCATCGCCACCGTCCACTGCTGTGTCAACCCTCTCCTCTACGTGCTCCTCGACGGGGCGTTCAGGAAGTGCCTCTGTGGCTGGTGCCCTGGATGTAAGGACACCCCTCCCGGGCCCAGCCAGGAGCCTGCCCTGGACGCGCCCCAGGAAGACCAGCACCATTGCACTGCTCTGTAGACCAGCTCGCCTCGAAGGCAGGACCAATAAACACGGGTTCCTGTCTCTTTGCATTGTTTTATGTAATTTTCTTTTACTAATTTGTATATAAAGTAGGATATAAAGCCGGGCGTGGTGGCACACACCTGTAATCCCAGTACTTGGGAGGCTGAAACAGGAGGATCACAGGTTCGTGGCCAGCCTCAGCAACTTAGCAAGGCCCTCAGCAACTGAGGGAGACCCTGTTTCAAAATAAAATAGGGCTGGGGGTGTAGCTGGGAGGTAGAATGCCCCTGGGTTCAATCCCCGGTACCGCCAAAAAAAAATTAAATTTAGAAAAGTCTAACAAAAACAAACGCTTTGACCTTTTAACCATGACACATACCTCAGCCCTCCCCAGCCTGTGCTGATGAAATGGTGTGCCACTTCCTCTCTGCAGCTGAGTGACAGAGCACGGGCTCCCCCCTGCCACCCCAGCAGGACGCTTCTTCACACAGGATCCCCTCCCCTAGGACCCCGAGACCTGAGAGGACAGAGCATCCTCCATCCTAAAACCATCTTCCTGGCTCCCATGTTCAGAGCCAGACTCCATCCTCGCTGGTGTGTGTGTGTGTGTGTGTGTGTGTGTGTGTGTGTGAGAGAGAGAGAGAGAGAGAGAGAGACAGACAGACAGACAGACAGACCCAGGGGCATTCTACCTCCAAGCTACATCCCCAACCTCTTTTTAATTTTTTTGTTTGTTTGTTTGTTTGTTTGTTTGTTTGTTTGGAAATAGGGTCTCACTAAGTAGCTGAGAGTCTCGCCATGTTGCTAAGGCTGGCCTCAAACCTGCGATCCTCCTGTTTCAGCTTCCCAAGTACTGGGATTACAGGCATGTATCACCATGCCAGGCTCAGATGTCTTTTTAAAGAGTACTTATTTTATGATTTATTTATATAAAATTTTAGAAAATGCAAACTAATCCACAGTGACCCCAAATCAGTGGTGGCTGAGGGTGTTGGGATTGGAGGGGAGAGGGAAGGAGATTTTGGGGATGGGTCTCGTTGACCGATTCACGGGCACATACATAGGTCAAAAACTTGTCAAATGGCATATGTGAGCATGTGGCTTGCGATAGATCGACTGTACTGTGACGAGGCCGATTTTCAAAGACTCCAGACACCCCGTTAAATCGGTGTGAGTGTCTTGGAGCATTCGCTGAGGGGTCCAGGGCCCGTGTTTCCGTTACATCCCCAAGTTGCCATGTGACGTGCAAGATGGCCAGGGATCCCCCCTCCCGCCTCCGCCACTGGCCAGGGAGGAGGGGACTGGGGAGAACACACAGGGGTGGCATTAAATGCAAACCCAGACACCGTCACAAGTAGAGAGAGAGAGGGAAGGAAGGACCCCGCAGACATGAACAGAGGGTGGAAATGTTCAAGAGGAGGAGCCGGCTGAGGAGCAGAGAACTCTTCACATATTTATAGAAGTGGCCTGGTCTCTCCGCCCACTTCTATCACATGTGGGGCAAAAATCTCTGGAGAACTGGCATGACCTCCTAGCGCCGAGGCACAGGAACAAGCTCAGAGCCATGTCGTCAGTTTTCAGAATGAAAACCCCGAGTGTGCAGAGACCTGAGACCTGACCGGTGGCCACGGCCAGATGGTCGCTGAAAACAGAGCGCTGGGGAAGCCCGCGGCGGCCCCAGCCCTCACGGGGTGTATTTGGAGCACTAAGACTTCACAGGGCCTCCTCCCGTGTCAGGCCCTGCAGACAGTTCCCTAAAGACAAAAATAACACAGGCTTTCCTACTCGGCCACAAACACTGCACGAAAAACTAACAAAGCGCAAAGTAAGAGCAAAGATGGCTCGGGTAGTCGAGAAAATCAACGGTGCTTCTGTTTTGCCTATAAATGAGTTTCTAGTACAAAAAAAAAAGTGGTTCTATTAGGTCCAGGTGATTCTGGCTAGGGACATTGGAGAGAAAGAGCGTGAGCTCATGAGCCATCTGCTCTTCATCTCCATTCTGGGTAGTTGTGGCCACACATGGAACCAATTTAAAACTGGGCGCACAGGGCCAGGAGGAGCCGCAGCAGAGGGCCACGGGGGAAGACCGCCGGAACCCCTGCCTGGCCGGGCGTGCATAGGGATCCTTTTCCAGAACCACTCAGGATAGTAGATGGGTCAGAACAAAATGTAGAAGGGGCAAGAAGCGGAAGGGAGAGAGTTGGACGGTCAGCGGTCAGGGGGCGGTGCCTTGCAGAGCTGGACGGAGCCAAGAGCGGGAAGCTAGTGACTAGAGGTCAGGCGGAGGTCGAAGGCCCGTGGGGCAAGGATGGCGTATTTCACACATTTGGTCCAAAGGTGTGTGTTTCCTATACCAGAAGATATTCATTTTAAATCCCCAAGAATCGCAAATTTTCCGTATCTCCAGCTTCTTTCTCTGGTCCTTGATCCCTGGTGCCCTTTGTTTCTGCCTCGCTTTGGACACACACTTGCCCGTGCACACGTGATCAGGTACACACACACGAACACATACGTGGGTCTGCAGACACACACACACACACACACACACACACACACTGAGACGACCGTGGACCGTGTGACTGCACCAGATCCCCTTGGGGACGGTCGCTCTTGGGCCCAGATACCAGACC
The DNA here is from genome assembly GCA_004027185.1 of Glis glis. Taxonomy (NCBI): domain Eukaryota; kingdom Metazoa; phylum Chordata; class Mammalia; order Rodentia; family Gliridae; genus Glis; species Glis glis. The sequence goes on from PVJS01009093.1 coordinate 23,961, forward strand.
ATCGGGCATCTGATTGTAGGAGAACAGAAGGGCTAGACCTGGGAAGCTTGGGGGACAGGGCCACCCTGCAGGTATTCGATCAGCTACATGCCTTCAGTATAAAATTCTAGAAAAGATGGGCGATACTTTATCAGGAGAGAAAACCAACAATATTTCTCATTTTATTTCTTGCTACGATGACAGCAGGGAATTGTAAAAGCGGATGAACTGGCAAACCTCCGCTCAGCAGGGGAGGCTGAGGCCGCACACCCCGTGCCAGGGCCGGCCGAGAAGGGCTGAGGGTCGCTGGCAGGCTGGGCCATCTTCCTGGGGTTCACTTCCTGAGGAACGCACAGGCTTCCAGGAGCGCTGCGGGACACCAAGAGCAGCAGACTCAGAAACAGACTTTGTAATCAATAAATCGATTTTTAAGTCAATAAACAAGGCGGACACTGAAACAGGTTTCTGGGCCTTCCCCACCCTGATGAGTCATGCCGGCCTCTCCCACATGTTCCCCAGCGCCTCTTCTCCTAGCAACTGCAGTGTCCAGAGAAGGCAGGCACCTGCCCTCCCCTGTAGGGCACTCCCGGCTCTGGCCTAAGGGACGCTCTCTGTCACCCTCTCCAGCTCTCCGGCAGCAGGAGTCCTCCAGCTTCAGGAATGCGAACAATTAACACAAATCTGCTGGCAATGCTGAGCTTCTACCAAACTCATTCTTTTGCAAACATTCCCTGAGCACGGATTTGCACAGGTCACTGTGTCACTGTGCCCAGAGCTGTCTCTGGGGATGGAGTGGACAGACAGGCCCTGCCCTCAGGGCTCACAGTCTCCACGGGCCTCTGCTGGGGGTGTACAGGAACAGCTTGGTTCCAAGTGGCCCTCGCCTGCATCAAATGGCCTGAGACTGCTGAGGATAGAACAGGGTTCCTCGCCGTGACTTTAGGAGCTGGCGATGGTCCTTTGTTGGGGGAGGGGCATCCCGAGCAGGGCAAGATTGTCCCGAGTCAAGAACAACTGGTAAAGAGACTCCTGGGCCTGCTCCCATCCCTGGACCCCAGCACCCCAGTGTCTCTGCCTTGTGCGGTGTATTAGGTAGTTAGGAGAAACGAGCCAGGGTTGAGGGTAAGGCTAGCTCTCCCCAGAGTGGAAGTCACTTCAGCACAGTGATGGAGAAGCTGCACATAGACTGCCTCCTTCCTGACCAGATCCCACCTCTTAAATCTAAAAGAAACTCGGTGTGACTGGCCATTCTGACTTTGGAGCATGCACAGGGCGCTGAGCCCCTGGGTTGTGCTCAGGTACCCATGGGGAATTTGCCAACATGGCAGATATAGTGCGGACGCACTAAGCTGTAGCTGAAACGGCAGTAACCTCCCCAGAGGAGATATGAGACTCGCCACGTGGGAGACGCCATTGCTGTTTCCACTCCTGGAACGGGCCACTCCATGACTCTCTCTCTCTCTCTCTCCCCAACACATTCCCTCTCTTTGAACACACAGCTCCTCTCTTAAAACTGCCCTCTCATTTTGCTAAATGAATCGTTTATGCTCATCCTGTCCATGTCTCTCAAATAAACTCTCTTTAGGGGGAAGACAAGAACCAAGGGAAGCATGGCGGGTAACAGGTGAAGGACCTGGAATAGGAATCGGGGTGATCACAGGGGATCGGTGTGTGCTGAAAGTGGAGAATAATCGCCGGAAGAATGACAACACTCTGGGCTATCTTCTAAATATTTTTCAAGGATTCGATTGTGACCAATACGTTTTCCTGGCTAAGATATATTTTCCAGCACTTGAGTGGGTCTGAGAACTCACACTCCTACAACACAGTGTGGGCCTCGACCGTGGACCCTCCCCACGGTGGCTTCTCTGTGGAGCCGTCCAGGGTCACTTACGGGAGGTCGAGCACTGTCTCAGATTAGCCGTGGCCGTGACATACTGCTGTCCCAAATACTTCTCAGACGTCGTTTTGCCATGGAGTTTGGCCAGACACTCCGTGTTGTCGTTGAACAGAAGGTTTTTGGTTTCAGACTGGAACAGGCAAAACTCTGCCGGGCACCTCGATCCATTTCTTCCAAACTGAGCCTGTGCGGAAGGGCAGACAGTAATGAGTAGCGAGGGAGACAGCATGCATGGATGGGGAGGCCAAGGGTATCTCTTCCATCCCGGAAGCCCTGGGAAGCCCAAGGGGCCACAGTAGCCATGCTCTAGAGTCCTCCTGCTGCCTGGTCGACTCTCCCTTGTCCGTGCTCCTGGGGGCAGTGCCCGGGCCTCGTTCCTCCTATCTCACGTCCCGCCATCTCTCCTGCCTGATAATTCTGTGACCTCTTCCCGTGGACCTTCTTGCAGGTGACTAGGTGACAGCTGAGGATTTTTGAGCTCTGCCCCCAAAAGTTGACCACCTAGAACATTCTAACACGTCAGCTCTCTCAGAGACGTGTTCTGCAGAGGAAAACCCAGGCTTTCCTCAAACCAAGCAGGTCCAGCCTCCCTTCGCCACAGCCCCCGCTCCACACCCTGGGCCGTTGCTTTTAAATCACACCTGGAGACCTGCAGTTATGATATAAAAAGAGACGCTCTAGTAGCGAATCCCAGATTTTCAGGACATGTTAGGATTTCCTTCTAACGGCATTCACACAGATGGCCCTAAATCTACTGAGTGAGCTCTGGGATTGTTGGGTTAGGGGCCTGTCTGGGACATTGTCAGCAGCCAGGCTCAGGAAACATTGCCAGAGTAAATCACTCTCTACTGAGGACAACAGAGAGAAGAGGACAGTGACCACTCTGAGCCATGCAGGGGTGCGAGTTCAGGAGCACGGAGACCCTGGATAGAAGTCAAGTCAGTCCCAGAAAGCCCAGAGGTAGACGTTCTGCGAAGACTCCGGCCGCCCCAGTATGAGGCGATTCCGTCCCCACCAGCGTCAAGCAGAGGGACCAAAGACTCCAGCAGGCTGGGTCACCTGGCTGCGATTGCCCCACACAGGAGAGAAGGAGCCAGGGGGCCGTGGGGTCCATACCTGTTGGTCGAGCAGCACCTGTTGGAGCCTTTCTACCTTATCTTTCCGAGAAATCACGGCATGATTCGGGCCCACAGCCAGGTGGCAGCTCCGCGCCTCCATCACAGGCTTCCGAGTGCCATCGAGACACAGCAGCTCAAAGTCCTCCAGCTTCAGGTCCCTGGCCCAAGCCTCAGTATTCTTTCCTGGAGACAGAAAGAAGGCGACATCAGCCTCAGCAGCCCCGCTTGGCCAAGAATCTCTCCTGGGTGGGTGTGACCATCCTGCTGGCCTCTGGAAACATACATGCTGGTGACGTGAAGGAGAAAGGGCAGCTTGGTCCTGCGCGGGCCGTTCAAACCTCACACGTGCCGAACGTTGGCGCCGCGTCCATCCAGGGAACGGCGTTCACAACGGAAGGGAGCGAGGCCTACGTGTGGGTGGACCTCGAGAGCATGATGCCGCGTGAAAGACGCGTCACAGAAGACCATGCGTGGCAACCCGCCCGTGAACAGCAAAGGCGTGGAGACAGGCACGGACGGTTGCCAGGCTGAGGGGGCACTGCTGACAGGTGCGAGGCTTGTTTATGGGGCTAGTCGGCCATCCGGGGTCGGGCTGTGCTGGTGGCGGCACAGTTCTGAGCAAGCTGGAGACGCCTGGACTCGATACTTCAATGGGTGGAACTTAGAGTATGCAACTTGTGTCTCAGTAAAGCTGTTAAAAGTTTGAGTTATTTCTTTTAAAAAAACCCTCCACCTATGCCATATATTTCAGTGGGTTCCAGAAAAAGGAAAACAGGTTGAATATCTATTTTCCAAAATTCCTAGAACCAGAAGTCCCAGGATTTGGAGTTGGGATTTTTTTTTTTTTAGATTTTGGAATATTTGCATGTGCATAGTGAGATATCTTGGGGATGGGACCCACATCTCCACACGAAACTCATTTCTGCTTCATGCACACACGGCAGGCATCAGTTGGGGTAACTCTACGCTGTATTTCTAGTGGGTCTGCATTTTGACCGAGGCCAGCCCTGAGTTCAGGTGCACTCTCTTGCACTGGTGGTGTTTGTTGTGTCCCTGATCACAAAGGTGCCATTTGGGAACACTTCAGATGTATGAAGTAGGGGTCTCAACCCTGTAGCTGATTTACATTCAAGGAAGAGTGGTTGCTTTCCTTTTATTTACAAAAGCTTTTAGTGTAACCAAAGAAAGGATAGGAATTTCTATGGATTTATCAAGTACGTTCAGCAAATTCCAATCAAATTTAGTTGTAAGCTTCCGGAAAACATTAAAATTAAATCTGATACCACCCTGAGTGGTCCCCAGAGACCACTTTGATGGACTGTCGTAAATTCTAAGTGTAATTGTACATGTGTCTGTGTGTGCAAACACAGGTTCCTGTTCAGATCCCTGTTGTCTCTGCCTCTGCCCTCTCTACTGAAGAAAACACCTCACCCTCCACTCAGGCTGGTTCCTCTTTTTGATATTGAGATCCTTCATCCCTCTCCCAGAGACGAGAGGAGGCAGGGGAGAAGGGAGAGCTGCTAGGCTGCGAGCTCAGCAGAGGTGGGGCAGAAGCCTGTGCACGCCTGTAATCCCAGTACGTGGGAGGTGGATACCAGAGGATTGCAGGTTCAAGGACAGCCTCGGCAATGTAGCAAGACTCAGGGAACAAAAGAATGAGTCACCTTCTGGGGCCGAGGGTGTAAACACAGATCAGGGCAGAAGGGGAACATGGAGTGTGGAAGGTTGTGAACGGCTCAGGAGGCACAGATTGGCAATTTGGGATTTTTCACCTAGAGATCAGATGCTCCAACATTGGCCAGTGGGCTACCTCTCGTCACTGCGTGCACCTATGACTTTGTCCCCACCAACTCCCACGGACCTTCCAGACCTCGGGCCCACATGGGGCTGAAGGCGGGCTCTGCTTCCTTTTGTCAAAAGGGAAATGTGATTCTCATGTGCTCGGGTCTTTAGTGTGGTCCACGCTCAGTTTCCCATAGGCACATGTGATTTGATGCCAGAAGATGGTGAGTTTAGCCGGGCGTGGTGGCGCACGCTTGTCATCCCAGTAGGATCCGGATTCACAGCCAGCCTCAGCTACTTAGTGAGACCCTGTTTCAACATAAGGATAAAACTAGGGCTGGGGGTGTAGCTCGGAGGTAGAATGCCCCTGGGTTCAATCCCCAGTACCGCCAAAAAAAAAAAAAAGATGGTGAGTTTCTGTAGTTTACACAAAGCCAGGGAGACCTTTGCTACCGAGTGTGTGTGTGTGTGTGTGTGTGTGTGTGTGTTTGTACACACATGTGTATGTGTGTGTGTGTGTGTGTGTGTGTGTGTGTGTGTGTGTGAAATCAGCTTCAAAATCATGGTGACACCTACTGATGTTGCCATGTTGCCTGCTGAGGCATGGATTTTGGAATTCCTTCAGTCGAGAGTGTAGAAATTGCTCTCCTAGCTCCCTAGCTGCACATCTGCATGTTAGGATAGGCTGTTCTGCAGGGGAAAGGAGGATCTCCACCTACCATTGGTGTTCTGCAAGACGGTGACATCTTTCAAAAATGCAACATCTCCTGCCTTCTCAGCCAGGCACCTGAAATATTTCAGGAAATGGACACATTACAAGAGAAGAGAAGCTGTTGGAGATCTCATAAATATTTATCATGTGCATTCCCAAAACGGAAACATGGAAGTAAACATGTAAACAATGAAAATGTTTCCAGGAAGTTATGGCAGATGGAACACATCTGTGTGCCTTCCCTGCTTCTAAAAATCCCAATAAAATGGCCCTGGTAAGATTTTTTTTAAAAGATATAAGCCCATAAAAGATAAAAAAAAAAAGAATAAGGACAAGCTTTGGCAGTCAGAGAGCAGATGGCTGAGCGCTAATTGGCCTGACAATTAGCACAGAAAACTGGAATGTCCGTTGGAAATGCTGGACTGTCAGGAGGAAGCTGGTGTGTACCACAGGACTCAGAGGCACTCCCAAAAGTGACCGAGGATGGAGAGTGGGCGGAGCCTACGCAAGAGACAGTATAGGTGCCCTCAGATCCCACAAGCTGCTGCCTCACCCTGGCAGAGGGCTTGAATGGGTGAGTTTTTAAAAAGCACAGAAAATTAAGCAAATAAAAAGAAGACGTCTGTGAATTCTATAGTAAACAAAAACTTTGCGCAATAAGGGAAATATGATCTCATTCTGCTTCATATTTAATATGAAAATAATGCTTGAATCATCATAACATATGCACTGAAATGAACTGATCTTACTGAGTGTCAAAAGAGGTGAAACTAGCCAGGCGTGGTAGCACACGCTTGTAATCCCAGTACATGGGAGGCTGAGATAGGAGGATCACAGGTTTGCAGCCAGCCTCAGCAACTTAGTGAGGCCCTCCGCAACTTAGCGAGACCCTGTTTCAAAATAAAGAATAAAAAATAGGGCTGGGGGTGAAGCTTGGAGGTAGAATGCCCCTCGGTTCAATCCCCAGTACTGGAAAAAAAAAGAGGTGAAACTGTAGGGTAGAAGAGGGAGGGGGACAGTAGGAGATGCTAGATCTTCTTCCACAGCAGAAAGTAGCCTGAAAGTTAAAAGTTAAGAACCAGCAGTATTGGGGTATTAGTTATAAATATAAGGGCAAATAAGACTTCCAGTTCTAGATTTCAATGACTTTGTTATAAACTCCCCCAATCTGGATTTTAGATATCATTTTTAGGGGGTTTTTTGTTGTTCTTTTTGTTTTTTCAGTCCTGGAGATTGAACCCAGGGGCATTCTACCTCTGAGCTACACCCCCAGTCCTATTTTTTTTTATTCTTTATTTTGAAACAGGGTCTCACTAAGTCGCGGAGGGCCTCATAAGTAGCTGAGACTAGCCCTGAACCCGGATCCTCCAGTCTCAGCCTCCCAAGTACTGGGATTGCAAGCGTTTGCCACCACACCCGGCTTAGATATCATTTGAACAAAAGACATAACAGGATGCTCTAGAACAGATAGGAACCCTAAAATGTAGATGTTCCTAGTAAAATAACACCTTTCTGCAAGTCTGAAAAATAAAGGACCACATGATTCTGCTGGATTCTTATCAGACAGGTGTCCATTCGATATTTCTGAGTAGATCATATCTCAACTTTTCTACTTGCAAATCTTTAGTTCCTTGGATGTATTTTTGTGGATTAGAATTTCTTTATGTTTATGAATCATTCAGTATGGCAAAAACTGCTTGTATATCATTGGATAGCTGGAGCAAAGGCTACTGAGATTTTTTTTTTTTTTTTTTTTTTTGCGGTACCGGGAATTGGACCCAGGAGCATTCTACCTCTGGGCTACACCCCCAGCCCGATTTTTTATTCTTTATTTTGAAACGGGGTCTCACTAAGTTGCAGAGGGCCTCACTAAGTAGCTGAGGCTGGCCGGGGTCTCAGCCTCCCAAGTACTGGGATTACAAACATGCTCCACCACGCTCAGCTAGGCTACTGAGATTTTAACAGCTCAAGGGTCAGAGTTTGACCACTGTCATTCTCACATACATGACACCATCTGGTGGCAAAACATACTCTAGGAGAATGGAGAAGGGGTGGGGAAAGAGCCTCTGGATGTCCTTCAAATCCCTGGAGAGAAGCCACGCCCAGATCAGTGAGAGTATAACTGTGGGCTGTGGATCATTATTATGAATCACTCAGCGCTTACAACTTGTGAATCCCAAAAGCTTATCTTTGGGTTCATTTTTCACTTCACTAATGACACGATACATCTTTCTCTTTGCCACTTCTAAGACAAAAGTCAAAAAGGACAGTAAAAACATGAGCTGTAATGGTGACCTCAGGAGGGGAGAGGGTGGTGGGCATGGGGAAGAGAGTTCACCCCATAACGCTGAGTCATCAGAGGCACTTGACACAGCCCACCCGCTTGATTCTGAGGAGGACACTGAGGTCCACTGCAGCTGACTGTCTCAGGTCACAAAGGGGCAGAGCATAACTGAGGTCACACAGCCCCAGTCCAGCCTCTGCTCTCGAGGTGCTGAGTGTGGTAGAGGAGCCCTCGCTGAAGCCCATTCAAAGACCCGCAGAGTGACCTGGGCTCTACTGTGACCGGCCACACCTGGCCCCTTAGGACTGCGGTGCCAACGTGTTGAAGGCTGAGGGACAAGCCCCTCCTGGTGGAGCACAGCCAGAGACTCACCTGAAAGCCCCAGTGTAGCCAAAGTATCTCTCGTTGCTGTTGGGTGCACACTTATTCTCCCCCATCTCATTGCCAATACACAGAGCACACAGATTAGATGCCGGGTCCGACCCAGGGGCACAGCTTTGACTAAAGAATTCACCTGGACAAAAAGAACAAGGGAAGTCAGCTCTTCCAACCTGGGTCAACATAAACAAGCTGCACCTGACAGGTGGCGCAGCTTGGTTTCAGTTCAGCATATCGCCCAGAACAGACAGCACACACACTACAAAGAGAGACATGTTGCCACCTACCGAGAACCCACTGGAAACCAGAAAGACTTCAGACTGTAGGCACTGTCAGGAAACCCGACTAAGGCAAGGGGAGAAAGGCTTAAATGTACAAGGGTCCCATCATCACGGTCTTAAGCTGGGGACTTGGTCGACAACCTTGCTGGCCCTCTGCTGCAGCACCTGCTGACTGGCTGCTCCAGGATCTGATTTCCCCTTTTAGTCAACAGTGGAAACCCTGCTTTTGTCCTGGGCACTGGACCCTTTGGTATAAAGGCCAGAATCATCAGGTGCCCTATGGCTGGTATCCCATGTGGTAAGGAGCTAGCCAGTGACACACCCACAGGAGTATTGGGTGCCGGAAACATGGAAAGATCCTTAAAAGACGGAGGCATGTGCCTTTGACCCTTCTTCTGGAGGAGAGACCGGATGGGCCTCCAGTTGTGATGTGGGGCCTTGAGCATGGAACTCACACATGGCAGAGCGGCCAGATGTTTGGAGCCTGGGTCCCTGACACTGTGCTGTCAGCATGCTAGCACTGGACACCCCACCTCTGGACTTCATGTATAGAAGAAATAAATAAACTCCTGTCTTGATTAAACCTCTATTAAGGGAGGGGGGTTCTGTTCCTTACAGGTGAACCTAATATGAATTAACCCATCATGTGATTTAACCCAAAGAAAGAGGAAATGAAGGTAACAAGAAAGTCCTGCTCTGTTGAGCAAGTGTCACCCATTATTAATTCCTATAGCCCTTGTCTCTGGGAGAGCCACACTATGTGTCAACCCCAGGAGAAGCTATGAAGGTCCCACCACATCCTAGCAGCTGTCCTACAGCACAGAGGCCACCATAGGGTTGGCAAGAGCAGCAAGAGCATGCAGTGCTGGGGAGGGCCAGAGCCATGTGAAGCCTCCCTGGGCCAGGACCAGAAACCCAGGGGCAGTGCAGCGGGCCCACTTTTGGCAATGCCTACACAAGTGGCGAGCCACAGGAAGAATGTGCCACACGCCTCCACATCCCCAGCCCACAGCGGGCAGGCCTGGCAGGCTGACCACTGAGAATGGGCATGGTGGGGAGGAAAGGCCCCGGAGCAGGTTGAACCAGGCCCTTGAGGTGTCATTGGGGCTCCCTTGCAGGGTGGAGCAGTCAGCTATGTTAGAAAGAGAAATCACCTCTCATGAGGCAGGCAGGTTTCTTTCCCCAAGTTGGGAAGCCAAGTCTACAAGGAATTCATGTCTGGGGCTCCCAGAGGTAAAAGACATTTGCACGTCACATAACCTACACCTATTCTATGGTGCAGAAAATTGGCTAATACTCCGGTCTAATCTCAGTGCTGGGACGGGGCCTGGGGGAGTCGTGCAGGCACCTCCCTGTAATGGTTGGATGTGGATTGTTCCCCCAGAGCTCATGTGTTAGCAATGCAGCAGTGCCCGGAGGTGAAAAGACGGGCTCATGAGGGCTCTGACCCCAGCAGTGGGCTAAACCATTGGATGGATTAATAATTTGCATGAATTATTAGGAGGTGGTGGAAACTCAGCAGGTGGGGCATGGCTGGGGGAAGTAGGTCACTGGGGCATGGCCTTGGGTACTATAGCTGTCCCTGGCTTCTCTCTCTCTCTCTCTCTCTGCTTCCTGGCTGCCATGAGCTGAGCAGCTCTCCTCCGCCATGCCCTTCCGCCATGATGTTCTGCATCACCTCAGGCCCAGAGCAATGGAGCTGGCTGACCATGAGCTGAGACCTCTGAGGTTCTGCAACACAAAGTATCCTCCCTGCCCTTGGGGTGGCCCTCCCAGATACCTTCAGGATGCCTCACCAAATCTGCAGGAGCCTGTCTGGTTGACCAGCAGGCCGATGGGGATGTTCCAGCCCGCGGTTCTGTCCACGGCGGTGTGGCAGGACTTCTTGCCCTTGACCGAGTTCCAGGTGAAGCTATTATCCGATGTTCTAACAAGCGCCACGGCAAGATACCCTTGCAGGACAGACAGAGAGCAGCTCTTACCCTCCTGGAGGCCTGGCATGGGGATTCCAGTGCAGATGACTGCAGGCCTGATCAAAACAGGCCGGGAGGCACCACTAGGTGGCGATTCCCCCAGTAATGATTAGGGAGCCAGAAAGCGGAGGTGCTGCCCTACGGCACAGGGAGAGTGACCTGGGCTCTGAAGTCAAAAGTCAGGAAAGAGGTTCCTTTCAGTGATCACAGGGACTGTCCTCAGTCAGCCGCACAGTGTCCCTGCACTGCAAACCTTCCCATGTGGCTACTAAAGCACAAAAATGGGACCAGAGAGCCCAACCGAGCGCACGTCACCATCTTCCTGTGCATCTGGCAAGAACAGGGATGGACGCCATGGACGCAGGGGAGCATGTCTCCAAGGACTACCCTGTGCTGAGTCCAAACCAGCCCTGCGAGACGGGGAGTTCATGTGGCCGCCATCCGCTCCTGTTGGTGCCCGACCCACCCCACAGAGACCAAGCAAGCGCCAGCTCTGCTGGGCGGGTAGGGCTGGTGGTGCATGGGGCACCAGATTTGACACAAGAAACCCTGCTTGAAAGCCCAGGTCTGCCACAGCCTGATCCACGGCTGTGCATGAGGTCCTGGGCCGTCGGGACCTCTGGGCCACTGTTTCCTCATCTATATGGGATGGGAAGAAACACTCCTCCTTCCTCATGACCAGGCACCACGAGGAGCTATATGAATGTTCTCTGGCACATGCAAAGGTCAATATAGACATTAACTAATTATTCCCCTATGGATCATTTGTTTCTCTAAATAACGGTTTCTACTGCCATGTCTCATTCTGTGAGTTTTTTAAAGTCCCTGCTGCCTCCTTCTCCAGCAGCAAGAACTTGCTCTTGACTCTGAAAGTGACCGGTTCCCACTCACCTTCCGGCGGTCTGTTCACACAGTCAGAGCCCTGGCCTTCCTGGGCTGCTGAAAGAACAAAGACAAGTAAAGCATCATCAAACCCTCTGACTGACAGAGAAATCACAAACTTTTAAATCCCTGCAATGCAGAATCAAACCCAAAGAGGCTGACCAGCATTTCAGGCAACAGAAAAGAACATATGTTTTCACCAAAAGACACAGGCACAGATGTTCATGGCAGAGCTAGTCACCATAGCCGCCAACTGGAAATTACTTAAAAGCCATGCACAGTGACAGGGATAAATAACCATGGGTGAGCTCACACAGTGGAATTCTATGCAACAGCGAGGTTGAATCGTTGACAGCTACACGCTTATGTGGCTGAGCATCACGGACAGGACGCTGAGCAAGAGACCCCAGACATGAAAGCCCACGTTGTGCAGCTCCTTCTACACCAAGTCCAGAAACAGGCGGCACTGATGGTGTGGTTAGAAGTCGGGGGGGGGGGGGCTCTGAAACTGCTGTGTTTGTGAAATGTCACTGAGTTGCACACTTATGTGTGTTTTTCTGTATCTACACTGTTTTTTACTAAAATACTTTTTAACTAAGAGGAGGAACCCCATCTGGGCTTTGTCAGTTCTCAACACAATAGCTTTTGGTGGAACACAGCCCCTTCTGTTTATCCTTTCCTCTGAGTCTCCCTTTTGAATAGATCCATCCATCCATGTTGACTTCTCCTGGATATGGTGAGCAGGGCCACTCCTCCCACCCCAGCCAAGTGAGAATAACCCCAAGGGGACACCAAGTCCACTTACGGTGGTTCTCTGCCAGGACTGGCACCAGACCACACTTGCCAGCAATATAGATGTGTCCTCCATCCAAACTCATGGCGTCGGCTTCTCCTTTCTGCAGAGACAAAGCGACCACCAGCCCCACTATGAGGCCGTGCCCGTCCTGCTGTCTCTAGGGCTCTGAGGGCGGCTTTATGCCAGGTGTCCCAGTGAAACAGGTTCTCAAATTGAACACCCAGAGGTCAAGTCCTCGGCGCTCCTCATTCTCCACCAGCCCCGCATGCCTGCATGCCATCGATTCCACTGGAAACCCAGGCACGTGCTGCACGAAGCCTCCATCCCCTGAGCACAACCCTCTCTGTGCCTGAGCGCTCCGGGAACACCCTCCTGGCCCAACCTCACCCATAGGGATACGGATGGAAACAACCAGCCTCCTCCAGTCTCAGCTCACCAACACTGCCCTCAGTGCCACACACAGGTGCCAGCAAATGAGCAGAAAGCCTTAAACAGGCTCCCCACCAGAATGAACAAGCCTGCACACCAGCACAGGGACGTGGGCTCATCGACTGCAAAACTCCTTTGGGGTCCATAATAATTTCCTTACAATTATGTTAAAAAAAATAACTGGAGGCCAGGCGTGGTGGCGCACGCTTGTAATCCCAGTACTTTGGGAGGCAGAGACAGGAAGATCACAGGTTTGAGGACAGCCTTAGCAAGTAGTGAGACTCTCATCAACCTAGTGAGACCTTGTTTCAAAATAAAATTAAAAATAGGGCTGGGGATGTAGCTCAGAGGTAGAACACTCCTGGGCTCAATCCCTAGTACCACACACACAAGAAAAGTAACTGGAAGCTGGACATGGGGGTGCATGCCTGTAATCCCAGTACTTAAGAGGCTGAGACAGGAGGGTCACAGATTTGAGGCCAGCCTCAGCAACTTAGCAAGGTTCTCAGCAACTTAGCAAGACCCTGTTTCAAAATAAAAATTAAGCCAGGCGTGGTGGTGCATGCTTGTAGTCCCAGTACTTGGGAGGCTGAGACCGCAGGATCCGGGTTTGTGGCCAGCCTCAGCTACTTAGTGAGGCCCTCCGCAACTTAGTGAGACCCTATTTCAAAATAAAGGACAAAAAATATGGCTGGGGGTGTAGCTTAGAGGTAGAATGCCCCTGGGTTCAACCCCCAGTACCGCAAAAAAATAAAAAACAAAAATAAATAAAAATTAAAATAGGTCTAGGGGTGTAGCTTGGAGGCAGAATTCCCCTGACTTCAATCCCTAGTACCAAATAATAATAACAAAAACAATAACAACTGAAGGTGTGGATAGAGATGTCTCTTCTCATCACAGGGTTATTGATAATAGCAAAGTAAAGGGACAAAAAAGGAATAGGGTCATTCAACTAGACTGAGCCCATCCATATAAAAGAGATTCTGAAATCACTGTTTTAAAAATGTGTCCAGCCGGGCATGGTGGCGCACGCTTGTAATCCAGTACTTGGGAGGCTGAGACCAGAAGATCTGGGTTCAGCCTCAGCTACTTAGTGAGGCCCTCCACAACTTAGTGAGACCCTGTTTCAAAATAACGAATAAAAAATAGGGCTGGGAGTGTAACCCAGAGGTAGAATGCCCCTGGGTTCAATCCCCAGTACCACAAAAATAATAATAATAAATAAATAAATAATAGGGCTGGGGTGTAGCTCAGAGGTAGAATGCCCCTGGGTTCAAATCCCAGCACCACAAGAAAAAAAAAGAAAGTTTCCCGAAAGCAGGTCTTCATGTGGGAGAGTGCCCGTGACCCACTGTTTAGTGCAAGGGTCAAAACCTGCGTAAGTGACACAATCCTGGGTCGTGGCACGCAGACCCTACAGGTGCAGAGAAATCCTGGAATGGAGAATTACCAAAACTTTCATCGGAGCTATGTCTGTATGAGACCACAAGTGTGTGTGTGTGTGTGTGTGTGTGTGTGTGTGTGTTTACATCATAGCTTTCCATATTTTCCAAGTTATCTACAATAATCCTGCACTGCTTTTACATTGAGAGGATGGGAACGGCCAACAACCTGCTTCTTTGAACCTGACACCATGCCCCTGGGCGCGACAGTGCAGCCCTGGGCGCCTCCCCGGTGGCCTTGCGCACTGGGCTGCAGGACGCGGAGCCCGTTGCGTGTCCTCTGAGGCCGCCCGCCCGCCCGCGCGGCAGGGCCCTACCATGATGAGGGTGATGCAGTCCTCGGTGGAGGCCGCCGAGGCACAGGTCACTGCTTGGCCGCTCAGGCCGCTCCACCGCTCACACTTGCGCTGCTCCTCGCTGCCCACCGCGCACCACACGACCCGCTGGCGCCTGGCTGCCACCGCAGACTCACCTGCAGAGGGACAGAGTGGTGGCAGGGCTTCACCTCCACCCCACCTCTGCCCTGGGCAGCCCCTTCCTGGCCCGAGCTTCCTCCTCCTGCACCTCCCTGAGGCCCAGCTCCTCCTTCCCCTCCCCTCAGCTCCCAGCCCTGCGATGCCCCCGGGGCTCCCCTGGTCCCCATTTCCCTGGCTTCTAATCCATCCGTCAATCCCTAGTGTGATGACATGCCTAACGTCTGTGTCCCTCAGGACAAAAGCTGCATGTCACAGAGACCAGTGTGCACCCCAAGAGGGGGACTCAGGGGCCTCGAGCCCAGGTCCGACCTCCCCTGAGCCCCAGTCCCCATGAACCACAGCGCAGCCTCCCGGTTCACGCAGACTCCCACACGGACCCCGGAGAGGAAGAGCCCCTATGGAGTCCCCACTATGGTGGGTACCCCAACAAGCACAGGGCCTGACACGAGGGCCCCCTGGCCTCTAGAGTCATCTCCAGGGCCTGGCTGCCATGCCTTATATTCCTATATTTTGCGGGGGGCTGGGCACCCATGCACGTGGCCCCGTGGGAGCATTAAGCCAGCGCAGGACGTTCTCTGGGAGACACTCACTCCTGCATCAAGGCCGCCCAGAGAAGAACCCGCCGAGGCTGGCTGGTGGGCAGGCAGGCTGGCGGGCCACCCTGAGGGCATCGACCAGCCCCTCACGCCTGGCTGGGGCTCACTCACTTTCCTTCAGGTTCCGGATGGATGTGGAGTAGATGTAGCCCAGATACAGCCCAGCATCTATCTTCAGGGGGACCCTCAGGAACCCCAGGGCAGAGTCCTTGAACAGCAGGTCCTTCTGGCCATCGGGGGAGCCAAAGAGCTGGAAAGCAGACGACTTGTTCTTCCCAAACTTTTCCTAATGAAAGAGGAATAGAGGACCGTGTCAGCAACGGCAGGAAGGGAACAAGAAGCCAATGCCGGACCTCTGAGCTACACCCCCAGTCCATTTTTCATTTGTTTTACTTTGAAACAGGGTCTCACTAGGTTGCTGAGAGTCTTGCTAAGTTGCTGAGGCTGGCTTCGAACCTGTGACCCTCCTGTCTCAGCCTCTCAAGTACTGGGATTACAGGTGTGCGCCACCATGCCGGTCTTTTGAGATAGTTCTGAGATAGAGGGCAGGTCTCTGCTGATACATCCTAGGGATTCAGGCCCAGCTCTGGGTCAGAGCACATAGGTGCGGAGATATACCCCACCCCCCCTGCCAAGGATGCCGCCCACCAGTGGGGATGCTGGAGGGGTCTTGCAGTTTCTGTTGACCCCAACAGAGGCTGCGCGGGCAGTACCAAGAGCTAGTGAGCTCCCGGGCCGTGAGGCGACAGGACTTCCAGAGCAGCAGCAGCCAGGGAAGGAGACTTCCCCCCAACCCCAGACCCAAGCAGGTGGGCAGGAAGACTGTGGGCCACCTGTGCCTGGCGCAGAAACTCCCAGATGGAGTCCTCCCTGCCGTTCACGCTTCGAGCCACAACGGCGTGAGAAGGGACCCGGGCCAGGTGGCACTCCTTGAACTGGTCCACTGGCCTCCGGGTGTTGTCTGGACAGAGCAGCTCATACTGGTCCCTCTCGGTGTTGTCTGGTAGGTCCTCTGGAACAGGGGAGGGTGGAGAGGGGCCCAGCTGAGCCAGCTCTTGGCAGCGGCCGTGAACTGCAGCCCTGCTTCTCCACATAGACTCTTGAGCTGCAGGAGAACTACACAGTCCTACACAGTCCACAAGACTGAGGGCCAGAAGGGCAGTGTGTTGTTCCCACGCTCAGAAAGACCGCGGTGGGGCCAGC
Organism: Glis glis; assembly: GCA_004027185.1. NCBI lineage: Eukaryota > Metazoa > Chordata > Mammalia > Rodentia > Gliridae > Glis > Glis glis. Next base: position 40,192 of record PVJS01009093.1, read on the forward strand.
CAAGGAGGCGGGACAGACCCCATCTGTACCCAGGCAGCTCTGCCCAGAAGAGGGTCGCCTCAGACACACCCTGCCCCACATCACTGGAAAGAGAAAACACAATGTTGAGGTAGAAAGTACAATTGAGTCACTTTCCACACTGGATATGTGCAGAGAAGGGAAAAGAACAGGGTGTTTTGGTTTGGTTTGGTTTTTTATTTGACTTGTTTTTTATTGGTGTGTGTATGTGTGTGTGTGTGTGTGTGTGTGTGAGAGAGAGAGAGAGAGAGAGAGAGAGAGAGACCTGGATTTAAACCCAGGGGTATTCTACCTCAAAGATACACCCCAGTCCTATTTTATTGTTTATTTTGAAACAGGGTCTCTCTAAGTTGCTGAGGTCTCCTACAATCCTCCTGTCTCAGCCCCCCAAGTACCAAGATCACAGGCGTGTGCCACCACTGTGCCCTGTTGAAAAGAGTGAGTTCAGCCAGATCTTGGAACTGTTCGTCTATATTGAGTATAAATTGCCTCAAAACATACAGTGACAGAAACCTGCTCTAGTCGCTTCATGAGATTTGAGCAACCTTGATGTCAACACTAGAGACAGAAGGAAAAGAGGGAAGAATTCCATGCTCATTTTATTTATGAACCAAAATGCAAAACCATCAAACTAACATGGTAGCTAACTCAGTCTCATGGCTTTCTAAAACACTAATGGGGATTCTTTATGTTTATCAATTTATTCTGTTAACAAAAGAATGTTCAAGCATCACCAAAGCGACGGCCCCTCACCCCACTAATGAAGAGGAAAGCCAGGAGGTCGTCTTAAGAGGTGTGGGAAGAGCACGTGTGTGCTTAGCATCTATTTGTGATTTGTTTTAGTGTCGGAAAACTGGTACTTTAGAGAACTTAATAAAATTCTTGAACTTGGTAAATGCCATTTATCCAGATGCCTACAGCAAATCCATACTAAAAAAGGAAATTTTAGACAAGGCAGAGGCCTTCTATCCCATCGCCAATAGAGTAATAGATATCTGGATTTCACAATTTATAAAAGAAATAAGACAGCTGGGCGTGGAGGCACACGCTTGTAATCCCAGTACTTGGGAGTCGGAGACAGGAGGATCGCAGGTTTGCGGCCAGCCTCAGTTACTTAGTGAGGCCCTCCGCAACTTAGTGAGACCCTGTTTCAAAATAAAGAATAAAAAATAGGGCTGGGGGTGTAGCTCAGAGGTAGAATGCCCCTGGGCTCAATCCCCAATACAGGAGGAAGAGGAAGAGGAGGAGGAGGAGGAGGAGGAGGAGGAGGAGGAGGAGAGAAAATTTGAAAAACCTCCAATTAAAGTTGTGGGAAAATGAGGACACTGTGGAGGGTGGGCACAGGGACTTAAAGAACACTGCTCACTTAAAATAAGAAAGAACACAAAATCAGAGCTGTACCCTGTGGGGAGCCTTGCTGATACAGTACCAGGAACTAAGACATCTAATTAGCTGAAGAGTCAGAATTATGGTGAAATAACATAAAGGGGGCCGTACCCATGGCTCCTCCCCCGCACTTACCAAACACTGTACTCTCCTTGATGAAAGCCACATCTCCAGCCCCGTCCCTCAGACACCTGTGGATGAGAGAGCACCCGCGGGTGGGCCGGCAGCTGGTCCCAGGCCCTCCCGATGCCTCCCTTCGGGAACAGCCTATTCTCAGCTCCTGCTGGCCTCTGCTTCTCGGGGGCAGCACTCTGGGGCCCCTCCAGGTAGATTCTGAAGAAGAAGGGCTCAGGGGCCAACCAGAGGCCCCTCCTTCTGCTCTGAGAGCCGGGGGTATAAAAGAGTTTTGAAGCCTCTCCACTAGCTGGTGCAGGCTTGGAATCCCTGGCCATGCGGCTCTTTCTCTCATGATTGAAGGTGCTAGTGGGGAGGCGAAGGCGGCCCTATGCAAAACAGTCTGAGCCAGGAGGCCTACTGGAACAGGCAGCTCAGCTCTGGCAGGACAGAGAGGGGGACAGGCAGAGTTGAGGGGGGCCAGGCCGAAGTGGGGGGACCAGGCAGAGCTCATGTTCCTCCACTCTGGAGGGAGGCCAGAGGGACAGACTGACATCATCCTGGACACAGTGGCCGTCCTGCCTGACCCTAACCCAGAAAGACTCCTTCAGTCCCACCACGGTTAGGGCAGGGGCAGGCGCTAGCAGGAGGACCTAGGACGACCAAGGAGCACCGGTGCCTGGGTGATAGAAGGGCCACAGGCAGACCAGGCTCTGTCTGCTCAGTAGTAGAATGGTGCCTCCTCCCTGTGCCTGCCAGCGGGAAAGGCCGGGAGGCGTGTGCCCCTGGGCCACTGCGGTGCAGGGGACAGGGCCACTCACTTGAAGGCCCCAGAGTAGCCAAAGTACGGTTCCTGGGAGGAGAAGGCACACTTATTCTCCCCTGTCCCCACACACAGGCGGCACAAGTTGGGGAACCGGGCTCCGTCCGCTCCAGGAACACAGCTGCTCGAGAAGAAGCGAGCCACGGCTGGAACACAGAGGGGAGGCCATGGAGTTGAGCCAGCCCGGCCTGGCCAGCAGCAGCCTCCCAGCAGTGCCGGCCTGCCCACCCTGCAGACCGCCTCGGGCGCGGGCACCCGGGAGCACCTTCGCTGACAGCGGCTCAGCCCCCCCAAAGGCTGCTGGTGGGCGGGCACGCTTCCCACGGTCAGCACCCCCACATCCACCCCGCACAATCCGCCCACCTGATCCCCCAGTGGACATGCAGACCCCCCACCTGAGTTGCCACCGCCCTGTTCACCTTACCTGCCTCCAGGGGCTCAGGTGGCCCTGTCCAGTTCAGGAACGGGCGAAGAGTCCCCATAGGGGCATTCCACCCAGCGGTCCTGCCCAGGCCCGTGTGGCAGGACCTCAGGCCCCGTAGCTGGCTCAGCTGAAAGCGGCCGCCCTTCCTCACGACAGCCACGGCGTAATAGTGCGTCCGTGGTTCTGCAAATGGGCAGAGAGCATTGGGGGGTCTGAGCCTGGGCCAGGGGGAGGGAAACAGCCCACCCCGGCCACACCCGGAGGGAGGGGACACGTGTCCTCCTTCTCAGCTCAACCTCAGGAGGAGCGGCCTTCATCAGGCCCAGAGAGCCTGGTTTGTCGGTTCCCTGAGTGTGGTGCCGACAGGACCCCCCTCCACAGGCTTGTCACTCTGACCCCACAGAGCCTGAGCCACAGCCACCGGCTTCTGAGTCCGGGGAAGGACTCACTTGCTTCTGTCCCATAGATTTCTGCTGCTACAGGCCGCAGCTTGTAGGGAGCCAGCCCTGCCTCGAACACCAAGCCGCCATCGAGGGTGATAGCGTCCGCCTTATTTGCCTGAAAGGAAAGAGACAGCCTGAGGAGAAAAGCTACCCCGACCTGGGCAAGAGGGATCCTGGGATTAGAGAAAGGCGGGAGGGTCTTCAACAGGGCCAGCTCTGCGCCGTGTCCACACGCCCTGATGGCTGTGAGCATCACTCAGAGCGCCGGCCTCTGAGGCCGCACGCCCCCTTCCCATGTGCCTGCCCACCTGGATCACTCCCAGCCATGCTACCCAGCCACTGGTGTTGAGCTGTTAGCTCACAACGCTTTCTCCCCGTTTTGCTTCATATTTATTTCTTAAAGCCTTTTTTATTAAACAGAAAATACAGCTACTAAGATACCTTAAAATTATGGTAACAAACCTTGTCCTCCCCTTTGGGCATACAGCCTCCTACATGCTTATTTACTTACTTATTTATTTATTTATTTATTTATTTATTTATTTATTTTTGCAGTACTAAGGATTGAACCCAGGGGCATTCTATCTCCGAGCTCCACCCCCAGCCCTATTTTTTTATTCTTTATTTTGAAACAAGATCTCACTAAGTTGCAGAGGACCTCACTAAGTAGCTGAGGCTGGCCACAAACCAGGATCCTCCGGTCTCAGCCTCCCAAGTACTGGGATTACAAGCGTGTGCCACCATGCCCGGCTTTACTTCTTTTTCAAGTGTGCAATACGGTACAGGTAACCTCTGGGGAATGCTTTGGTCATCTAGGACTGCACACCTTGTCTCACTTCTGCAGAGCCATATCGGTTCTGTTGCCTGTACAATATCCTACTGCAATGCGGATGGTCCACAAATGATTAAGCAATTCCCCGAATGTTCAGCGCTTGGGTTATTTCTTTTATTTGTTTATTTATTTATTTATTTATTTATCTATCTATTTATTTATTGCAGTACTAGGGATTAAACCCAGGGGCATTCTACCTCCAAGCTACACCCCCAGCCCTATTTTTTATTCTTTATTTTGAAACAGGGTCTCACTAAGTTGCGGAGGGCCTCACTAAGTAGCTGAGGCTGGCCTGGATCCTGCGATCCTCCTGTCTCAGCCTCCCAAGTACTGGGATTACAAGCGTGCGCCACCATGCCTGGCTTATCTCAGCTTTATTTGGATGGATGGTAGGTAGTACAGATTTCAAATGGGGCTCTGATTTAAAAGGCAGATTATGTGGCCTCCTTCACAGAATAGGAGTTGGATAGGTCAGAAGAGGGCCTAGGAGTCTGCATTTCAGGCCAGCAGGGGGTACTGGCGCTGTCCATCCACGGGCCTGAGGGAGCATGTAACGGCCTAGAGCGTGGGTCCAGTGAGACTCTTCCCCTAAGTACTCTAATCACGCGGTTACATTTGCAAAAAGGTCCTACAGGGCTGCATTAGAAACTTTCACACATCGGGCGTGGTGGCGCACATTTGTAATCCCGGTACTTGGGAGGCTGAGACAGGAGGATCGCAGGTTCGCGGCCAGCCTCAGCTACTTAGTGAGGCCCTCCACAACTCAGTGAGACCCTGTTTCAAAATAAAGAATAAAAAATAGTGCTAGGGATGTAACTTGGAGGTAGAATGCCCCTGGGTTCAATCCCCAGTACTGCAATAAAAAAAAAAGAAATTTTCACACACATCACCCTCTATGCTGGAGTCATGTTAGCTGAGTGAATGAGTAGAAATTATTTCAAAAAAATATATATATATATATGTATGTATGTATGTTGTATCTCAACAAACAGGAGGAATCAGAAATCATGTACGAGTCATGATCCCTCTTCTCTGTCTCTGAAAGTGTCTTGGGGAAATGTCTTCCCCATGCCGGGTGCCCCGCAGGACCCGGCCGGCAATCTGCCATGGCACTTGCTACCTTGACGGGCTTACTAGGCTTTACGGGTTTTAAGGTAATGACTCTCCTGGAGGTTTTGCCTTGCAGAGTAACCTTGACCTCTGCTGATGTGGCCTCGCCATCAAGAATGCGTGCTCATGCTCTTCCTTTAAACAGGTGTTATTCACCCTGTGGGTTGAGACCCTAGGGGCCCCACGATGGACTCCCAACATCGGCTTGTGTTCTTTGTGTGTGTGTGCGGGATTGAACCCAGAGGCATTCTACCCAGTCCGATTTTATTTTTATTTTGTAACAGGGTCTCAATAAGTGGCAGGAGCTGATCTCAAACCTGTGTCCTCCTGTCTCAGCCTCCCAGGTACTGGGATTCCAGGCATGCGCTACCACTAGCTCATGTCTTTCTTTCAGAAGAGCGCTTTCTCCTGTGAGAGCAGGGCTCCCGGCCCACAGCTGAGTGTGGCAGAGGGCGCGGGCAGGCGGCTTCTGGCTCTCCCTCCTGACTTTTCCCTTGCCCTCCCTGCATCGGGGTTGGTCCCGCCCCGCCCACCGCCCTGACTCACAGCAATGGCCTGGATGCATTGAAGGGGGGAGTTTTTCCTGACGCAGGTGACGGGCGGGCCACCCTCTTTCTTCATATTCTTCTGCAGCTGGGAGCATTTTGTCGCTTCGGGTTGCGATATGGTGCACCACCGGATGCTCTTGCTCTTCCTCCGGGCGGCCAGACACAGTCCTGGAGAAAGGGACCAGGAGTCAGGGCTCCACGCTGCCCCTGGAGGTGACACCACCCCTCTGCGCCCTCGGCTGCCCTCCTTCCCTCTGCTCTCCAAGCCTAGGTCCCGCCATTCTCCTGAAGCCGAGTCACGCTGGGCTAACAGGAGCTTGCCCGGGCCAGAGGGCTGCAGTTCTCAGTGAATCAGAGGCGACAGGGCCTCTGGGTCCTTTTCCTTCCTACCCCTGAACATGATGACGACCCATCCCTCAAATAGTTTATAGAGTTCTTCTACTTCTTTGTGCATTTGAACCTGGGGGGAAAGGGATACTTGTTTTATGAATGTGGAAACTGGGTCTCCAGGGGGCTGCGCAGTTCAAAGTCCAGCCAGGAATCTCTCTAGATTGTTGTGTCCATAAGCATCTCACAGGGAACAAGGGGAGCTACACCTGAATCTGCCAGTCGCTGCAGTAAACGGCAGGTCAGCGACGGGAGCCAAATGGGTCCCGGTGCCTGAGCACACAGCCTGGCTCTCTGGTGCAGCTCGCCTTTGGTGCTCCGGTCTGCAGCTTGGGAGGAGGCTGGGTGGGGCTGGCTCTTGTGGTGGCCTGACAAAAGCTACCTGTGAGACAGCCACAGTGAGCACCAACCAAACCCGTGAAAGACCAAAGGCTAAGCCGGGCGCGGTGGTACACGCTTGTAATCCCAGTACTTAGGAGGCTGAGATAGGAGGATCGCAGGTTCGCGGCCAGTCTCAGCTACTTAAGTGAGGCTGCAACTTAGTGAGACCTTGTTTCAGAATAAAAAGTAAAACGGGGCTGAGGGTCTATCTCAGAAGTAGAATATCCCTGGGTTCAATCCCCAGCACCAAAAACAAAGACCAAATGCTTTCTACCCGAGACCCAGAATACGGTGCGGCAGGCCGTGCTCACCTCTTCTGTTCAACCCAGCGCCAGAGGCCTCATCACAGCAACGAGGCAAGAAAAGGAAATAAATAAATGGCATCAAGAGTGGACAGGGAGAAGGCAGACTGCTCTTATTCGTAGATGACACACTCCTCTATATAGGAACTCAAGAGTCTCCTAAGTCCTGGTAGAACTAATAAACAAGTATAGAAAGGTCACGGGATACCAGGTCGATATACGAAAATCGATGGCGTTTGTGCTCCCAGGCATTGAAAAATCCAAAAGTGAGATGAGGGAGGTAATCATTCTTATAGCAACATCAAAAGGAATTAAATACTTAACGGGTGAGAGACAGGAATGGACCCTTCACCAAAGAAGACAGACGAACGGCTCACAAGCACATGAAAAGACGCTCGATGTCACCAGTCACTAGGAAATGCAGTTGACACTGCCGGCCTCTTCCCAGTGGCCAAGACAACCGAAATCCAGAGAAAACAGAGCCAGTGGGGTGACTCCAAGCCAGGTCCTGGACCAGGGCCCACTGTCACCTCCTGCCCAGCCCTCCCTATTGGCTCCCAGGCCCCAGGGCAGGGAGCAGGCAGGGAAGAGAATGGTGTGGTCCTGGGAAGGACTTTGCAGAAGAGCAGCGGTGGGCTTTCCTCCCTGGGCTTGGGGCTGTGAGATCAGACCTGACCTCTTCCCTCCAGGAAGCCCCAGCCCCAAGCGCTGCCTGCAGACAGGAGGAGGCTGCACTGGGCTAGGCAGGCAGGACCCCGGGGCTTCCCTGGCCCCCTCACCACCAGCCGGGGCCTGATGGCCATCACAGCCCTTCCTGCCGCTGCCCCTCCCCTCCCCTCCACACTGCAAGAAGCCCCACTCACGGCTCACCCCACTAACATATGTCACTGCTGAGCGCCCCCAAAGCACCCCAAGAATGACTCCCGACTCTGGGCAGGGAGCACTGTGCACAGCCTTCTCTTTGGTCCCTTCTAGTCTGGGCACATTTCAAAGGGGGAAATCAGCCAACCCCCTCATACCCTCATGGGGCCCATCGGGAGGGTCTGCACATGCCTGTATCCGGCACTGGCACCCTGCCTCCTCCCCACACCCCTGTGAACGGGTACTTGAGCCATTTTTTAATGAGGAAATGGGCTCGGGGAGCCTGTCTGGCCAGGGTCACAGTGCTCAGGGACCAGGATCTAACTCAGGTCTCCATGTCTTGAGCAAGCTGCTCGCCCTCTCCGCCTCGTGTAACTGTACCACAGGGCCGAGGTCCTGGGAGGACCGGACCCTCGGGGAGCTCCAGGAGACCCCGGCATGCACCAACAGGGTCTCCAGGAGAAGGTTAGAGAGCAGCCATTAGCTCACCCTGTCCCCTGCCCCTCCCTGCCCTCTGGCCCCTTCTGCAAAGTCCTTCCTGTGGACATTGGTCTCTGCTCTCCTCTCTAAGACACTGCCCCAGGCGGGAGCTGGCAGGACCATCCCCACAGCCCATACCCAAAGAGGACAGGGACCATGGTGCCCACCAGGCAGGTACAGGGACCCGGACACCCACTGTCCAGGCAGGATGCGCCCCCTGCACTCACCGAGGGCCCCGAGGGACAGCAGGGTGGGAAGGAGGAGCCTCATGTCTGTGGTTCCACTCAGAGAAGGTTCTGCCTCCTGCACCCTCCCCACACCCCTTTATCCTGGCTCAGCCCCGCCCTGTTGCCCAACAGGCCCCCCTTCCCTCCCCACATCCTCGGCCAGGTTTACCTGTTCCTGGAGCCCCCTTCCTCCCCCCCCCAAAAAAAGCCCTGGGGCAGGACGGTGCCGGGCAGTTCCCCAAAGGTTAGAGGAACCCACCTGCCGCCTCCACCTCCCGCCGACCCAGGATCTGCCGCCTCGGGGAGATGCTATACCTCTCCCTCTGCACGCCGGGGAGGCCAGTCCCGTCTGTCCCTTCTAGAGGACAGGACCGGAGCAGGGGTCTTTATTTGTGGTCTCCTTGGCCTGAGAGGCTTACCGTCCTTCAGCAGACAGTGTGGAAAGTGCCTGGAGCCAGTTAACACAGGGGCAGCCTCTCCCACCTGACTGCCAGGCAGCTGCCTGGAGCCCAGAGCAGTACAGGCTGCCCGGGTGGGACACAGGCTTCCTGTGGGGTCCTGCAAAACCCCGATGCAGCTCCCAGGAAACAGAGCCAGGCACTCAGAGGGCAGTGAATCCCCCCCACCAGGAGCGGGCTCCCCATCCTCCGTACCACGCCTTTTTTCTTCCTCTCTTTTTCCTTGCTTCTTTCTTTCCTACATTTTTCTTTCTTTCTCTCTTTTTTCTTTCTTTCTTCCTTACCTCCTCTTTCTTTCTTTCCCTTCCTTTCTTCCTTTCTCCTTTCCTGTCTCTTCCTTCCTTCCTTTCACTTTTGCAGTAGTGGTAGGAGGTGGGAGATGAGACCCTCACCCTCATTTTAATAAATGTCATAAATGTCAAATCTGGGATGAAATCATTTTTAAATTCAAAGCTGGAGTGCCTCTTCTAAGGACACATCTTGTAACTAACCTCTGTGCTACAAACGGGCTCAGGAGCAAAAGTCCCCAGGGCACCAATGCATGTTGAGAACATACTAGAAGCAAACCGGTCCTCCCTGGGGGGTGTCCCCTAAAGCAGGGTGCCCATATGTGCAGTTGGACCCCCCATAAAGAACTCGGCGGCCCCGTATGTGCAGATGGGAACTCAGCCCAGGAGTTAACGGGTGAAGGAGGCAGGTCCCAACCCCAAGGGAGGTCACAGCCACCGGAGCACCTCTCACAGGAGCTCAGCCTGGCTCTGAAGTTATCCTGAAAGACCGGTCTCACTCTTTGTTCGACTTCTTGGTAGTGAGAAGCATTTCCTGGAGCAGAAGGGCAGGGAGCCAGTGCGGGCCAGGGTGGGCACCCAGCAGGCACTCAGCCTGGAGAAGCAGGCCCCGCTGAGGCCAGGAGGCCATCGGGAGACGGTGCGGCCTCCCATCGCTGCAGGTGGATCCATGAAGGCACAGGGCAGGGTCTGACCGGGGTCCGGCATGCCCAGCACAAGAATGGGGTCTGGGACTTGGTGCTAGATTCACCAGCTGGGTTTGGGGTGATGAACCCAGGGTCTCTCACTGTTTGGAAACAAGATATCGCAACATTAAAAGTTGCTTCCATCAATAATTGCAATAAGCCATTTCAAAAACAGTGAAGAAATGCAAAATTGACTAATTCTCAGGGGTGCCAAAGTATCTTTCTACTCTCATATTAAGAAATGTCATAAACTTCAAATTTGGGGTGAAGCCATTTTTAAATTCAAAAGATAGAACGCCTCCTCTAAGGGCACATCTTGTAAATACACTCCCGTGCCACACACAGGCTCAGGAGCAAAGGCACGTCACACAGAGGCAGAGCTGTGGCCCTGAGTGTTCCACAGCCCACGGCGCGGCTTTCTCTTCCACGGGGCCAGTGACTGAGGCCAAGGGCAGAGGCTGAGGCCCCTGAGAGACCTGCCCCTGGGAATCTCAGCAGAAAGGAAGCCCACAGGACTGGGCCCCTCTGGAGACAGGCACGGCTGCCCCGATCACACACCGCTGTTCTTGACCCCGTGGAAGCACCACAAGGTGGCCATCAGGCCTGCTTCACAGACAAGTGCACACAGGCGAGGCGCGGTCCTTGGCCATGGAGCTGGGACAGCAGGGGTGGACACCTGGCCAGTGGGCCCTTGAACACAGAACCAGGATGGAGAGGTGGACACCCAGGCAGTGGGCCCTTGAATACAGAACCAGGATGGAAGGAGTGGATACCCAGCCAGCAAGTCCTCAGCCACGGAGCTGGGACAGCAGGAGTGGACACCCAGCCAGTGGGCTCTTGGTCACGTGCACCCTGGTATTGACCGTCACTTTGCTGGTCATCTGACGATGTGAAAAGAAGAGCAGAAAGAAGAGTGAGAAAGAAGAGATGAGAAAGAGAAAGACGAGAAAGAGAAAGAAGAGAAGAAAAAGAAGAGTGAGAAAGAAGAAAAGAGCAGAAAAGAAGAGTGAGAAAGAGGTGAAGGGAGAGCCCCCGCTCCTCTGCTGACTGACCCCATCTTCACACCCAGGGAGCGCCCTGGGCCTGTGGCCCTGGCCCCTTGAGACAGCTGAGGGCCCTGGGGAGTCTGGGCGTGTCTCCATGGACAGAGGGGGGTACCGCCATCAGGAGGAAGCTCAGCTGAAGGGCAACAGGCAGGAAAACAGCGGCTTTATTAACCAATATGTCTTACTGCCAACTGTTGCCCAACTTAGGACCCACAGAGACAAAGAACTTCTGTCTGGGGCTCAGCCCTTGCCTCCTCCTCCTCCTCCTCCTCCTCC